>CM063093.1:93319772-93497272 GCA_031876335.1 Hipposideros larvatus | reverse complement strand
CCCTTGTCATAGACTAACTGCCCGTATATGCCTGGATTTAATTCTGGGCTCTCTATTCTGTTCCATTGATCTATGTGCCTATTTTTATGCCAGTACCATACTCTTTTGATTACTGTGGACTTGTAGTACGTTTTAATATCTGGAAGTGTGATCCCCCTGATTTTGTTCTTATTTCTCAGGATTGCCGTGGCTCTTCGGGGTCTTTTTGGTTCCATATACATTTTAGGATTATATTTTCTATTTCTGTGAAAAATGTCCTAGGTAGTTTGATAGGACTTGCATTGAATCTAGATATTGCTTTAGGCAATATGGACATTTTAAATATATTAATTTTTCCTATCCATGAGCATGGAATGTTTTTCCATTTGTTTGCATCTTCTTTTATTTCTTTCTTTAGTGTCTTATAGTTTTCAGGATACAGGTCTTTTACTTCTTTGGTTAAAATTATTCCTAAGTATTTTATAGCTCTTGAAGCGATTGTAAATGGAATTGTTTCTTAATTTCTCCTTCTGATAGTTTATTATTGGTATATACAAATGCAACTGATTTCTGAGTATTGATTTTGTATCCTGCTACCTTACTGAATTTGTCTATTAGTTCCAATAGCTTTTTGATGGGGTCTTTAGGGTCCACTATATATAGTATCATGTCATCTGTGTATAATGACAATTTTACTTCCTCCTTGTCAATGTGGATGCCTTTTATTTCTTTATCTTGTCTGATTGCTGTGGCTATGACTTCCAGGACTATGTTGAATAAAAGTGGAGAAAGTGGACAGCCTTGTCTTGTTCCTGATCTTAAAGGGAATGGTTTTAGCTTTTCCCCATTGAGTATGATGTTAGCTGTGGGTTTATCATATATGGCCTTTATTATGTTGAGATATGATCCCCCTATTCCCACTTTGCTAAGAGTTTTTATCATAAATTACTGCAGTATTTTGTCAAATGCTTTTTATGCATCTATTGATATGACTATATGATTTTTTTTAATTTTTATTTTTGTTGATGTTGTATATCACATTGATCTGCGGATGTTGAACCACCCTTACATATCAGGAATGAAACCCACCTGGCCATGATGTATGATCTTCTTAATATATTGCTGAATTCTCTTTGCTAAGATTTTGTTGAGGATTTTTGCATCTATGTTCTTCAGAAATATTGGCCTATCGTTTTCCTTTTTTGTACTGTCTTTGTCTGGTTTTGGAATCAGGGTGATCATGGCTTCATAGAAAGAGTTTGGGAGCCTTCCCTCCTTCTGGATTTTTTAGATAGTTTGAGAAGAATAGGTAATAATTCTTTTTTGACTGTTGGTAAAATTCACTTGTGAAGCCATCTTGCCCTGGGCTTTTATTTGTTGGGAGCTTGTTGATTACTGATTCATTTTCCTTGGTGGTAATCAGTTTTTTCAGATTTTCTGTTTCTTCTTGAGTTAGCTTTGGAAGGTTGTATGCTTCTAGGAAATTATCCATTTCTTCCAGTTTGTCAAATTTGTTGGCATATAATTGCTCATAGATTTTTTGTATTTCTGTGGAGTCTGTTGTTACTTTGCCTCTTTCATTTCTGATTTTACTAATTTGAGGCCTCTCTCTTTTTCTTTTGATGAGTCTAGCTAGGGGCTTGTCAATTTTGTTTATCTTCTCAAAAAACCAGCTCTTGGTTTCGTTGATCTTTTGTATTGTTTTCCTGGTCTCTATTTCGTTAATTTCCACTCTGGTCTTTATTATCTCCTTCCTTGTGCTCCCTTTGGGTTTATTTTGCTGTTCTTTTTCCAGCTCCCTGAGGTGTAAGGATAACCTGTTGATTTGAAATTTTCCTTGCTTCTTTAGGTAGGCCTGCACTGCTATAAACTTCCCTCTTAGGACTGCTTTCGCTGTATCCCAGAGATTTTGGGTTGTGGTATGTTCATTTTCACTTGTTTCAAGGTATCTTTTGATTTCCTCCTTGATCTCAGTTTTGACCCACTCATTGTTTAGTAGCATGTTTTTTAGCTTTTGTGAGCTTTCTGGATTTCTTCTTGTAATTGATTTCTAGTTTCATAGCATTGTGGTCAGAGAACACGCTTGATATGATTTCATACTTTTTAAATTTATTGAGACTTGTTTTGTGGCCTAACATGTGTTCTATCTTAGAAAATGATCCATGTGCATTTGAGAAGAATGTATATTCCGTGGCTTTGGGGTGAAATGCTCTGAAAATATTGATTAAATCCAGCTGGTGTAAAGTGTCATTTAAGGCCGCTGTTTCCATGTTGATTTTCTGTCTGGAGGATCTGTCCATTGGTGACAACAGGGTGTTGAAGTCCCCTACTATAATAGTGTTACTGTTGATCTCTGTCTTTATGTCTGTCAAAATCTGTTTTATATATTTAGGGGCTCCTATGTTAGGTGCATAGATGTTTACTCGAGTTATGTCCTCTTGTTGGATTGATCCCTTTATTATTATGAAGTGCCCTTCTTTGTCCTTCATTATGTTCTTCAATTTAAAGTCCATTTTATCTGATATAAGTATCACTACTCCAGCTTTTTTCTCGGTTCCATTTACATGAAATATTTACTCCATCCCTTTACTTTCAGCCTGTGTGTGTCTTTTGATCTGAGGTCAGTCTCTTAAATACAGCATATGCAAGGGTCTTGCTTTCTTATCCACTCAGACACCCTATGTCTTTTGATTGGAGCATTCAGTCCATTTACATTTAATGTGATTTTTGATAGGTGTTCAGTTATTGCCATTTTGTTGTTTGTGTTCCTGGTCTTCATTAGTTAGGTTGTTTTTCTCTTTCCTCTGCTTAAAGAAGCCCTTTTAACATTTCCTGCAATGCTTGCTTGGTGGTAATGAATTCCTTTAGCTTATTCTTTTCTAGGAAGCTCTTTCTCTCTCCTTCAATTTTAAATGATAACCTTTCTGTATAAAGCAATCTAGGCCATAGGCCTCTGTTTTACATCACTTTAAAAAATACCTGCCACTCCCTTCTGGCCTGCAGAGTTTCTGTAGAGAAGTCGGCTGATAATCTTATGGGGGTGCCCTTGTATGTAACCTGCTACCTGTCCCTTGCTGCTTTTAGGATTCTGTCTTTGTCTTTAACCCTTGCCATTTTCACTATAATGTGTCTTGGTGTGGGCCTGTTTGGGATCATCTTGTTTGGAACTTTCTGCACTTCCTGGGCTTGTATGTCAATTTCCTTTGCCAGTTTAGGGAAGTTTTCAGATATTATTACTTCAAATATGTTCTCTATCCCTTGCTCCCTCTCTTCTTCTTCTGGTATTCCTATGATGCACATGTTGTTGCGTTTGATGTCGCCCAGCTCTCTTAAACTATTTTCAATGTTTTTTATTCTTTTTTTCCTTTGTTGTTCTGCTTGGATGATCTCTGCTATCTTGTCTTCTAAGTCACTGATTCGATCCTCTGCTTCATCCAATCTACTAGTAATTCCATCGAGTTTGGTATTTAATTCAGTAATTGTATTCTTTAATTCTAGCTGGTTGTTTTTCATGATTTCTCTATCCTTCTTTTCATTCTCATTAATTTCCTTGAGCATTCTAATAATCAGTGTTCTGAACTCTGTCTCCCATAGGTTGTTTACCTCTATTTCCTCTAATTCCACAGATTCAGGAGGTTTCTTCTGTTCTTTTGTTTGGGATGTGCTTCTTTATTTCCCCATTCTGGCTTACTCTTTGTGTTTACTTTGACGAAATGGGTAGATCCCCTAGGTCTCTCAGTCTTTTCTGGGTAGACTTATGTGGTATATGTCCTTTATATTTGAATTGCTCAGACTTCCTTTTCTCCCGTGTGTGTGTACAAGAGGTATTCCTTATGTTATGTGCCTTCTCCTGTTGAGGTCTAGTTTTTATTGCTTTCGGCTTGTCAGTAGGTGGGATTGACTCCCAAACTGACTATCCGTGAGGATTAGCTGTGTCCAAAGTTTATAAGCTGTTGTGTGAGGGTTGACCCCTCTGATGAGGCTTGGCCCCAAGGGGCTCTTGTGCCTGTAGCAATTTCCCTTTGAGTGTGAATCTTGTAGGTCAGACCCCGGAATGCTCTGGTTTTATCTAAAGTTGGTCTCTGGGTGTGATGATTCTTGTGCTTCTTTTGCTGGGCCCCGCTGCAGAGCATGTTTTAGGGCAAACCCGATCAACAAGCGCAACCACAACAGCCACCAAAGTTAGCCAGATACTCACCAATGTACAAAACAACCGTCACCTTACACTCAACATGTATAGAAATATCAATCATACACAAGGAGAAAACAAACCAACAGAAACAAAACAAAGACAATGAGAAAAGAAAAGAAAAAAAAAAGGAACAAATCGCAGAACAAGATAAAATAAAATATAACAAACTAAAAAATAGAATGAATGCAAGAAACAAAATAGAATACCTTTAAAGCAACAACAGCAACAGCAAAAAAAAAAAACTTGCAGAAAAAATGGAAGGAGGAGGCAAATCAAGCTGTGACAAGGAAGCAGGAAAGAAGGGAGAGAGATTAGAAGAGAAGGAAAGAAAGAGAGAAAAATTAAAAGGAAAAAAATATATATCTATGTCTACACCCCCATATATATGGACATATATATCCACATATATGCACCTTTATATATGTCTATATAAAAAACTAAAACTAGTGAAATAGAAATATCCAAAAACAACCAACACAAGCGATCAATGAAAAAAAAAAATCCCAAAACATCCAAGAGAATCCAATTAAACAAAAACAATATAACACACCAAAAGAGAAACCCAAACTGAAAACAATCAAAAAAGAAAGAAAAAAAAAAGGGAGAAAAAACAAGTAATAACCAGTTCCAATCTTGGCTGAAGTCCACCAAGCCCTCCCTAGGTTTTCCTCTGCTATACACACACTCCTGTGTGTCTTGTGGGGGCAGAGCCAGCTGCCTGGCACCTAGAGTGAGCTTGGTAATGCAGGTCTATTTTACATGAGTGGAGTTATGAGGTGTGATTGGTAGTTGTTTTACAAAGTCAGTGTTATTTCTGCTCCAGGCACTCTTGATTTCTGCGCAGCTAGAGGACTCGATGTGCATCTTCGGGTGCTCTTTCCACTGGGGCTGTGGGAGAGTGAGGGGTGGAGATTTCAGAGCTGCTGGTAACCCTTCCTGTGTCTCAGCAGCCAAGTCCTTCTGCTTCCCAAGCCGCCCAGGAGAGGTGGGCGCGGGGACAGCGTGTTTAGTAGCTCCCACCTGCAGCCTCTTCTCAAGTAAATTTCTCAACCCCCCAGGGAGTCGAGCACCTTTGTTCTGACTTACTCCTCTCCTCAGGAGTCAGCCTCAGGCCCTGACAGGGAGGAGGCCAAGGTTTCTGAGGGAGGGTGGGGGTGTGCACTTATCTATGCAGTTTATTTATTTTTCCTGTCTGAGAGAAAAGAGGAAAAAAGAAAGAGAAAAGAAAATAGGAAAAAGGAACAAGCCCCCTCCGATGCTCCTGCAGAGCCCCTGCTGCTCTCCAGGAGCCCCACCTGGCAAAGCAGCTCTTGTGTCCAAGCTTCTCACTTCCCTCTTCTCCTGCTCACTGGTTTGAGGTTTCTGCCTCAGAAACTGCGCGCCCTGGGGCTCCTGTTGCACTCCCGGAGGGACTGTCGGCCCAGAGGCTGAGCTTGTCCTGTTGCTGAAAACCACTTCGCCTTGTCCTGGATTCCCACAGCTCCGCAGCCGTGGGCACTGCCGGACTGTGCCTCCGCTCACGCACTCCTTTCTCCGTTCTGCTTCGCACAGGCCTGAGAGTTCTCCATTAGCGCTGGCGGCAGGTGCAGGGAGTGAACCATGGGAACTCTCCAATCTGCTTTCTGACACCCCGACTCCCAGCCGCCAGGGGTGCGGGCTGCGCCTCCACGCGCCTCGCCTCCCTCTTCCCCCGGTTGCTGGGTCTGCCCACCTGTAAGTACTCGGCGGGAGTCCCTTCACTGCTCAGCGTGCTCGGTAGAGGTTTGTTCGCTGCTCAAATTGCTGTACTTTCCAGGGGAGAACTCAGGGAACCCTCCTCACCGCCGCCATTTTTTTCTGTCTTGACTTTAATTTTTTAAGGTTATATTAGGAATCTTTAAAAATGATAGTTTCTTTTATTTTTTTACCACTTTATTGAGGTATTACTGACATAAAAAAAAGCTGTGAATATTTAATGTTCACATTCTTCAGATTATTATTGTTATTCTCTGTATGTGATTAGAACACTTAACATATGATTAACCCAATTAGAAAATCTATGCAAATTTAAGTATACAATATAGTATTGCTAACTATAGACTTTCTGCTGTACATTAGATTACTCATTTTGTGTAACTGAAACTTTGTAACTTTGACTAATACCTCCCCGTTTCCTCCTCCGGCCACCACTTCCCAGGCCCTGGCAACTCCAATTCTACTCTCTTCTTGTATGAGTTTGACTATTTCGGATTTCTCATATAATTGATATCCTGTGGTGCTTGTCCTGTATTTGGCTTATTTCTCTTAGCGTAATATCTTCCAGTTCATTAATGTTACTGCAAATGGCAGGAGTTCCTTCTTTTTAAAGTTCAAATATATATATGATGGTGCCAAAAAATGTATACACATTTTAAGAAAAGAAAAAACTGTGCTAAAATTGTAATACATTGCATGACACTAGAATTATTTTGATTAATGCCATCTTTTGAGCGAACGTCATACTACGCATTGCTACTGTAATTCAATTCATTTTGGAAAAGTAATACATAGATAACATCTCTTAAAATGTGTACATTTTTTTGGCACCCCTGGTATATATGCCACATTTGTTTATCCATCCATCTGTTCATGGGTACTTCAGTTGCTCTCCTACCTTTTAGCCATTGTGAGTGAACATGGGTGTACAAATATCTCTTCAAGGCTATTTTCAGTTTTATAGGATATATACCCAGAAGTGGGATTGCTAGATCAAATGTGACCTTGTTTGTAAAAAAACCAAAAAAATCTGTAGTCGGTACTACTAGAATTAGTGAGTTTCGCAAGCTCTCATATACAAAAATCAATTGTATTTGTATGAACTAGCAATTGGGAAATACAATTAAAATACCATTTATAATAGTATAATAGTATTTAGTATTAAATTTAAAATATGTGCATGAACTATATTCTTAAAACAGATCTAAACAGGAGGAAAGATTTACCATTTTCCTAAACTGGACGTTTTTATATTGTTAGTATGTCAATTATCCTCAAGTTGATATATAGAACCAAGAAATCCAAATAGAAATCCCAGCAGGATTTGAAAAAGAATCTACAGGCTGGTTCAAAAAGTATATGGGGATTCAAAGGATCCAGAATAGCCAAAAGAAAACATTTGCTGAAATGGTTACTTTATCAAAGAATGATAATGCCATTCTTTTGCTGTGTTTATTTTTTAAACTTTAATCACAAATCATACTTCTGATCTAGATATAACACGTAAATACAGGAGTCAAAAGTTTAGAAATACCAGAAGTAACCAATGAATCACAGAAATAGTAATTAGTAAAAGTTTATTGTGCACACTCCAAAGAGGCAGCTCACAAACCAGACACTCTTCAAACCAAACATATAATAAGGCTCAAGGGTATGTTGTTATAAAACAGCTTGTAGTGAGGATGCAGTGACTGTTTACTCTTCACAGTGATTAGTTCTAATACTATGTTATTAAATGATAGGGAATTGGCTAGTGGTTACCTCATAATAATTTTGGGAAATACTTTAAGTTTTGCTTATGATTTTGAGAGGCATAAACAAGAAGTGACCTAGATCAAGGTAGTTTCTCTTGTCTTGCAAAATTAAGCTAAACTGGTTTTGTTTGCTCAGGGAATTTTAAAGGCTGGTCTCTGTTTTTTATTTTAACATAGAAATGGTCTCTATGGAAATATAGATATAAAATAATATAAATATCAATCAATTATATTTAAAATAATCATTGAAGCATACTTTCAAATGCTTTGTTTACTCAAAATTATTTTTGAGAATAATAATAATTAACATTATATTTGTAACATAATTATATTTTATATTTTAACAAATTGTAATTTTATTATATGAACAAAAGATTTTAACTTCAATATAATTTTAATTTTACATTAATATAAACTATACACAAGGAATAAAGCTAATCATAAATACTTATAATTTAATTTTGTAAATTAGTATTAGATTATTTAAAGACTCACAGATTTTTATTTTTTAATGAATATAATTCTGATAAAGTATATATATTTTCAAATGGAATGCAAGACAATGAAAATTATGATTATCCTTAAAAATTGCATTGTAAAAATGACTGACACAAATTTAAATAGATTATAAAAGACATTGAAAAATAGTAATGCAGAAAAAGACTATATAACTAGAAGCTATATTATACATTTAATTATTCTAAATTATTAATAGAACAAAAGTGTCAAATAGAGCAATTTGATAGCTTTCCTTCACTGAAATCATTTCATGAATTCAATAATGCAATCATAACATAGAAGAAAAATTGACATAATTGCCATAGGAAATGAAGCAGCTAAATATTTTGATCTTTCAAGGACCCTTGGGGTAGAAAACCATCAAAGGCAACTAGGAAATGCAGTGCCAACAAGATGTAATATAGTCAACATGGAATCTGAGCAACAGAGAGAAAAATGAATAAACAATAGCAGAAGTTTTCCCCCTGGGACAATTGCAGAGCAATAAGTAAATACCAAGACAGTATCTAAAAAAGAGCATAGCAATGTAATAAACAAATTTAAAGAAGGATGACACCCTTTATAGCAGTTACTTCATTATTTACAGCAAGTTGATATTCCTAACACACACACACACACACTCTAAACCAAAAAATAAATGCTTGAGCAATCCAGCAAAATAGCTGCTATAGAACACACCCAAGATTTATTTCACCCCCGATTTTAAGATCAAAGAGATATGTTTACACAAAGCAACTTTTTATTCTTGTCATAGCACTTACATATTTCTCTTATCAGGATATTCGTGGAACAACAAAATCTGATATAGCTTCTATTGTTTTCTATGCCACTAACGTGCATGGATCTTGGATGTAGTCTTCTAAATTTTTTGAGATTCATGTTTTTATGGTGGTGATGATGATAACGATGATGATGGAATACAGTTTACACAGCATGATCTACAACTGCCTTTTTCTAATGTAACATTTTATATCTTGTCATCAAACACATTTGTGTTTGAATTTGAAATATATTCATTAGAAAGTCTTATAATACAGACATTTCCAAGGCAGGAAGATTATTCTTGGGAAACCAACTAAATTTTCATAAGTACTACTCCAGTTTTATTTGTCATAGTTTTATAATAGAAACTTGAAGATATCTGGAAATGTAATAATTATTATTCAGTTAACTCTTTTTTTTAAAGTTGGACATTTAGAGCCTTTCACATAATTAAATAGTAAGAAATATTTATACTATGCCTTTGTTACTAAATATCTGATTTACTTGGACAAAGTCATCTAAAATTTAATAGTATTATTTTAAAATACGTCAACTAACTTAGAAAATAATAAATAGTTGTCTTATTGTCACTTTAATTGTAAAGCTCATTACTTTGTGTAGAATAGAAAGGTTTGAGGACAGAATTTTTTATTTTTGTATAGCATAGTATTTAGTAAAAGGTGGAAACTTTATAAACACTTGGTTCAAGAAAGAAGTGGAGAAAGGAAGAAAGGAAGGGACAGAAGGAAGGATAAATTGCATTACAAAATCAAACACAGCTCAAGTTGTATTTTCCCATTGTAAAGAAACCTAGTGAAAGGCATGAAATTCATATGTGCTTTATATTGAAGATTAATTGGTGACATCTGAATTTTCTCTGTAATCTTTAAGCAAATATTATTTGCTGGAGAAATGGCTCAAAATATATATTCACAAACCAGCCATTAGCTCTTTTTCTTATGCTCAATTCTATTATACTGAAGATTGTAGTTTTCTTATCATGGAATATAATAATGGACTATAATAAATGACCTTATTTTGCTATGAATTTTCTTTAATTGAGTATACACATAATCATCATACCATATTTCTGAGTTTGAAAATTTGAGAAAATATATTTATGTTTACAGTACTAGATGTTTTGTATTTAAGGATGTTTTTGACTGAATTCATGAATAAAGGAGTTGTGTTTAAATTTTCCCTATCAGATATTGGAATCCTCAGTGACATAAATTGATAAAAAAATAATATTCAGACTATGATAATTGACCCAGAAATGGGAAGAGGTAAAAAAAATTCTTCTTCAAAGGAGTTGGTTCAGAAAAAGAATAATGGTTTATAATATTATAATAGACAAATATAAACCTAATGCATTTGAATACAAAAGTTTGAGGATAAATTTAGATAAGGAGATATAAGAGAAAATGATTCTAAAGCAAACTTTGTGAAGGAAATAAGCTTTTTAAATAAACACTACTTACTCATAGTGTTCTTTTCACTCTTATCATGATAAATGCCGTTCCATTTGTGTAGCTAATTCTCCAGAAATAACAATATAAGTACATAGTCAATGAAATTTAACTGTTTTTCTTATTTGAAGAAACACTTCTGAGGAATTTTATTTAAATTTGCACTGTTTTAGTTATCAAACCAAACTTATAAAATAAAAAATATAAATGCTAAAAATTAGACCCCATCCAGTAAAACAGAAGATTTAGAATGACCCTAAGGTGATTTCAATTTTATTCAGCTTGTTTTGTATAGATAAGGATCATCTTATTTAAAGGACCTTGCAATGGAAAGTTCTAATTATTTTTATATCAATTAGAAAATTCCAAAGGTGTTGTTCTCTTTGCATATCTATATTAAGGAATTAAATAATTTTGTATTATTTGGAAAATGATTTGAAACCAATAAGCTTTCACTTTGACTTTTTTGGGTAAGAAGTTAATTGTAGCCAATCTTGCCAGTAATAGTGGAGGTGTTGGCAGAATGAGGAGAAATGCAATTTATTTCTAGCATTTCTTTTTTCCGTACCTGGGGAGATATTCATATCAGGAAAACTGACCAAAACTGAAGAATAGCTGAATTTTCAAGCCCAATAACATTTCTTAAGTCTGTTAGACAACAATACAGAATAGAAGAAAAATTACATTAAGTTCTGAGAAAGTGAACAGTTTAAGTGTGATTAAACCTATTTAAATATGTTCAATACCATTAATAAAATAAGTGATAAAGTGATCCTTTTATCATTACCATTTTTTATCTTATGAATACTCAAAGATGATTATATTCACTAATTTACTAGTGGAGTTACTATGGTAATTTGGATTGGATTAGAAGGAATAAAAACAAATCTGTGAACTATTAGGGGAGAAGAGTGAAATAAAGAAGTTGGCTCAGTTTTCACTTGAGCCTTTGATGCTTAGAACAAACATTAGGACAAACATTTCTTTTGCTGCAAAATGAGTTATGTGATACCTTTCTTTACAGATAGATGCAAACCTTTCCTTACAGATAGTTGCTATTTTTGCAAGCATATATTGCTTGCTTCAGATCAATAATAAAATTTAAGATATCATATAATTTATTATTATACAAATTAATATTGTTTTTCAGATGCAATGAATGCTAATGAAATCACTGTTAAAGTTTATATTTATATTGGACAAAATTTTCTGGTTGTTCTCGTTAGAAAGGAATTATTTTGCCATCTTTCTTTTTTGCTACATTTATTTATTGTATCCATATGTATTGTAGTTATCCAAGCCATGTGGAGTTGAATTGAAGAATGTCCAATTGTTTCATATAATTATAATATAGGTAGGATATTGGCTGCTAATGGATTAATTTAAAGAAAAAAGTATGTTTAGGTACCTCATGTGCCACAGCTTTCAAAAGAAATATCCACACAATTAGTCAGTATCTCAAGCTCAGAAATTTGCTCCATAAAGTTTATATTCATATTAGAAAGTTAATCTCCATACAAATACATTTTTAAAGAGTTATTATTTTTTCAGTCTATTCATTTCAAGGACATTGTATGGGAATGAGCTGATGATTTTACTGATAGTCACATAATTGTGCCTAAAGACTAATATATGAATAATTATCCAGAATGCTATGTTTCATAAAATTATTTGTTGTGAAAGCCTTTATGTTTTAAATATAAAAGAACAATTTTGATTTAATACATACTGGCAGCTAATGAAAAGCTGGCAGAATTAAGGCTCCAAATTATAGCAGTTATGTGAATATAATTATAATTAAGAGGCTTTTTGGAAAATATAGCTTTTTAATCATAATCCACAAAATAATAGGCTCTGTGAGTAAATGAAAGCTATACAAGGTAGAATGCTTTTAGACATTCCTCATTTCTGTTCCAAATATCCTATATTTCTAACCTATATCAGGTCTTATTCTATCTACTATGAATTTACTGCTTTGTATAGTGATAGCTATTTATATCCATCAGAGCCATTATCTTTGTAAAAATGTTATGTTTGCCTTTCAATTTTTTTTTCTTTCATAATCCTGTGTTTTACCAAGGATTCCATCAATCAATCTAACATGAAAATAAATACACACCTGGTTAGTCTTTCTTTAGAATGCTATGGATCTTTTTTGTTAGGCCAAGTTCAATTGTAAAGGTCACTTGCACAAAAGATAAAGAAAAATCATTTTCATGGTTTTGCTCTTCACTGAATCACAAAAATAACTTTGGTTTTGTTCCATATTACGAAACAAAATGAACCAACCAAAAAAAAAAAAAAAAAAAACTGCCTGCTGAGAATCATTGTGTATAGAAGAAAACAAAACACAAGGGATGTGTGACTTTAGCCCTGTGATTAACTGTTTACCTTCAAGAAATTTATTTTATCAGTCAGAATCCACCTCATTTCTTTCAGAATATTCTTACCTTTGATTCTATGATCAAGTGTAGCAGTGCTCATGAATTGACAAAGAGCTGTGGGCTCTTCCTAATCAATAAAAATTCTTATGTATGAGAAGCATACACTTAGTTGATGAGATAGTGAGAAGGAAAGAGATAGTGAGAGATAAACAGTCACAGAAAGAGACAGAGATTAGGAGAGAGCATGAGTTACCTCCTCTATACAAGGATGGCAAAAGAAATAATCTCCAACATGGACAAACTTGATTTATTATTTTCATGATATATTCTATTTCTGCAGAGCTTAAAATCTCAACATCATGATTTCTTAAACTCTTCTGATGTGTATATAATTTTGGGGAAAATATGGTTAATATGAATGTATGATATTCTCTGGTATACCTGTTACCAAGCAGGGGGCCTGCTGCACACTGAGCAACAGAGAAATAAAATTCCAAATTCCAAGGCAAATTTCAATTTCCTTGGAATTCCAAGGATTCCAAGGCAATTCCAAGGATTGCACAACAATCCTTGTGCAGAGACAAGGATTTTTATTTGTAAGACAGCCAAACAAGGAAACCAGAGACAAGGCTCAAACTGGTCTCCTTGAATAAAAGATTGAGACAATTTTTAAAGATGAGAGTCAGAAGAGGTTATACACATTCATGTTTCCACTTAGAATGGTTTTTATTGGACAATTTTTATTTATTTTATTTTATTTTATTTTATTTTATTTTATTTTTAAGCTGAGCCATCCTGCCACCTGTTGGCAGCTCAGCGGCAGCTCAGCTCAGGACGGGCATCAAACTGCTGTTGCTCAGAGCTGGCACTCTTGAGCGAGCTCTTAACCAACTGAGTCTTATTGGACAATTTTTAAAATTAGCCATGTAGGGTAAGGGGTATGAGAGACGCAAAAATGAGCACAAAGAAATTCCAATCTGGCGGAGTTTGATTGGTCAATTTTAAATGTGTCCATATTTGGTTCAGACACTGGATCTTCCTTTTTGAAGGATGCATATGCACAGTGCTGTTTCTGCAAAAATAGCTCAAGGTTTGCATTAGGGTGTCAAGCCAGTCTAATGTGTGTAAGGCACACACATAAAAAAAAAAATCTTTGTCAGTGTCTGCTTTCATACCTTGCTGTCTTCCTCTCTGTAGACAAAGTGTACATGAAGAAATAACAAAGAGTCTTAATGTCTTTTTTTTTTTGTAAAAAGTTGTGATGATCAACAATAATAGGCTTTCTTCCTTGACAACATTTCTGGAGCAGTAGTCAATATTGAGCAATAGGGCAGCTTTAATGACAGACCCTGTTATATTCAGATAAATTTTCCTGATCAAGGTGTTGCTTTAATATCATTGGGCTTATGAAATATAGACCTGTAAGTTATTTCACCAGCAGAAAATCCTGAATATAATACCTGACAAAACAAACGAGAGAAATTTAGGGGAATCCCAGAAGAGTGTATTTAGGTTATTTTTAAATCTTATTTTTGAATAAGGTATATTGATTTTCTCTTATAACAAAAACATTTACATAAAAAATATAAGCATCCACTTACTTAAAGAATATGTTATTTGAATGGTGACTTTGTAAAAAAAATTTGGAACATATATAAACAGAAAAATATCAAGCTACAGCATCTATAGGACATAGAGAATCTAAAAAAGGAAAAAAACATGAGTCCAAGGCCTAATCCCTCACAAGATGGCATACCTTATCATCTTTGTATTTTAATAGAAATGAAACTATGTGCACCAAAATAAGTATGAAAATAAGGCAATTTTGATTCCTAAAATGTTTTCAAAATATAGTATTTATTATTTTGTTAAAAAAATTTACCCTGTTATTAGTAAGTTTCTCCTTAAAAATCTGAAGATGCCCTCTGGTTTGAGGATGTTTGGTTTTTGTTTGGCAATTCATTTGAGGATACCCTGGGATTCAAATTCTTTTTAATCTATTATTTTCCTCTATTTGGCTTTAAAAGGTGATGCAATATGGAGAGGTTAAAGCAAAGACTATTGATTTTTTTCTTTTTTTCCTTTTGAGTTCTTAAAAATAAGTACTTTATAATTCCACTGATTATCTTCTGTCATCCACCAAAATATTAAAGGAGCACTTATGGACTTTGGAATTATAACTTAAGCAAACTACTTTTTGGCTAATGTTCTTATACTCGGGAAGAAAAGAGAAGTAATACTTAATAAAAAATAATTGATCTAGAGGTTACTTTTAATGAAAACTTAGGCTATCATTAGAGTCCAAACTTAAGGACAATTAGATACTCTTCTAAAAAATGGTATATATGTTTAATTAATGACACTTTACTAAATATTTATTATATACTCATCATAAAATATTAACTAAGAGCCATCATTCCCGTGTTGTGGGGATATAGCAGTGGCATGTAATTCAAAGTCCTTGTCATCACAAAGCTAGCATTTTAATGAAGGAATACTAAAAATAAGCACATATATATGTAATATTAATGAAGATAAGTAAACACATTTATGAATAATGACAGGGGAAAATGGAGCACATGGAAAAGAGGGTTCAACTTTACATAAAATGATTTCAAGGAAGGCTTCCCAAAATAATGGACATTTGTGTCGGACAGTCTGGATGAAGTGAAGGAATAATGAATGAGCCACAAGGTTATGTGTGATAAGAGTATATCAGTATAAAAGAAATAGGAGATGATAACAGATGTAGGGGTCAGCATGTTTGGAAGAAATTGGGATTAGAGATTTTCTTTGGGCCAAATATTGGTAAATTTAAGATATCAAATCACATCTTAATGACCCTATGATTTGATCAGGCTAGTAATTATATATTCCTATTTATATAGATCAGATAGTGGTAAATATCTGAGAAATGTGGATTTTTTATCCTTGTTATTTTGGGGGTATCCTTCTTTTTTTTCCTCAGCTCGTACATGAGGCTCTGGCATAGAGTGGATGCTATATACATGTTAACTATAGAACTAAACTTGCTAGTTGTAAAATAACAATGCCTGATGAAGTCACAAGAAAATAATCATTTACTTATAAGTTGTAGCATATTCACTTTTTTCCAACTAAAAGGAGAAAAACAGAGTGCTTTCCCTCACTTGGAAGTACAATTTCATGAGAAGGCAATTATAGAAATTTGCCCACATGCATTGAGAAGGTAGTTCAATACTGAAAGATCTGTAGCCAAAATGAGACTCAATCAAGATTACTATGCTTAGGTAAGCCTAAAATAAATATCCTCCTGACTTCAGAAACTAGCCACAATTTCCCAAAAGTCCTATGAGTAGCATACTTAGAGAGATACATTATAGAGATGCAGATTTTATTGCGCTATCAGAATTTCCAATAAACCCTAACAACAGTGATTCAAACATGGCTGTGTAACATAATCATCTACCTTTATATATAATTATATATTAATTCCTAGGCCCATCCCAGACCCACTGAATCAGAACATCCAGTACTACAAACTGAAAAATGTATTTTGTAAATGTATATTAATGATTTTGATGCCTTTGTTTCGGTTTAGTTTTTAAATTTTTTTCAATTACAGTTGACATGCAATATTATATTAGTTTCAGGTGTATAGCATAGTGATTAGAAATTTATATAATTTATGAAGCAATTCCTCCAATAAGTACCCACCTGGCTCCATACATAGTTATTACAATATTATTGACTATAGTCCCTATGCTGTACTTTACATCTCTGTGATTATTTTATAACTGCCAGTTTGTACTTAATCCCTTCACCTTCTTCACCCAGTTACCCAACCCCCCTCCTACCTGGCAACCATCAGTTTGTTCTCTGTATCTATGAGTTTGTTGTATTTTGTTTTTTAGATTCCACATATAAATCATATGGTATTTGTCTTTCTCATTCTGACTTATTTCACTTAGCGTAATACCCTCTAAAGTCCATCCTTGTTGTTGCAAATGGTAAGATTTCATTCTTTTTATGGCTGAGTATTCCACTGTGTATATGTACCACATCTTCTTTATCCAATAGTCTACTGATGGACACTTAGGTTGTTTCCATATCTTGGCTATTGCAAATTATGCTGTAATGAACATAGGGATGCATGTATCTTTTTGAATTAGTGTTTTGGATTTCTTTGGATAAATACCCAGGAGTGGAATTACTGGGTCACAAGGTAGTTCTATTTTTCAATTGTTCAGGAACCTCCATACTGTTTTCTACAAAGGCAACACAGATTTGTAATCCCACAAACATGATGCCTTTAGTTTTTAAATTGGGGTATGGAAGCTACATGCAAGCACACAATGTATTCCCATATATGTGCTCCATTAAGTTTCAATTATATGACTTGCATCATGCTAAGCACTAGTATCCACATAAAACTTGAAGACATATATCATCTGTGTTTGTTACCTAGGGTGTCTAGGTTCCACTAACAGAGATTAGTCTTAAAATTGTTATATTTTAGGCAATTAAAATTCATTTTTCTCTCATATAATATTCTAGACAGGTATTTTGGTCAAAGGGAAATATCTATTCAGGGACACATAACTAAGATCATTTGGAAAGGGAAAGGAACATGAAAAATTATGTATCAGAAATATTAATAAACCAGGTCCAAAAGTGGTAAACACTATTATTTGCTCATTTGCCAGTGAACACCATTTGTTTTCGTAGTCATACCTAATTATAAGGGAGACCAGGAGAGATAATCTAGCTAAATGCTCAGGAAGGGAAAGAATTGATTTTATTGGTCAGCTGATAGTTTTGACTACACTGTTAACATATAGTTTAGAGGTAAGTGCTGGTCAGTAACACAGGAAAAACAGTTTTAAAACCCTTTCAAAATTAATGCCTGCTTTTGTATTGTAAGATGCCTATAGAAGGAAGAATGTATTTGCAGTATCAATTCATTGGGTCATTGTCTTTGCATTGGAAGGACAAATTAAAACTAGCTGGGATGGGGCCGGCCAAGTGGCGCGATGGTTAAGAACTGGCTTGGGACGCCAGAGGGCCCCGGTTCGGATCCCACATATGAGGGCCAGTGACACTGCCCTCTACAGCTAAGATGCTGAACAACAGCTCAACCTGGAGCTGGGCTGCCATGAGTCACCAGTGACGGCGTGGGCTGCAACCCCTGTGGCAGTGGGTTGCCATGGGCTACCGTGTGTGGCCGGCAGCGAGAGTGAGCGGCCAGCAGCCACAGTGAGCGGCCGTCCAGAAGCCGGCGACTGATCTGCCTCATCCGGGAAGAGCGCAATGATGGTGCCAACTTGGGCCAGTGAAGCAATGTCCTCCACAACTAGACTGAAGAACAAAACGACAGCAACTTGTCTGTTCCCCTTCCCCCAATTCCCCAGCACTGTTCCCATCCCCCCAATTAAAAAAAAAAAACTAGCTGGGATGGAATAATTTGAAACAAAAGGGAGGTACCTTGATCTATTTATTTTCTCTTCAGTTGTATGGAGAGAGGGAAATTTCGTGAGATATATCCCTTGACTAATAGAGGAACATAATCCCTTGAGACAGTTTAGATCCCTAACAGGAACCATGATTCTGATATTCAAGTTTTAAGGATTGTTGTTTTTGTGTGCCATTATGCCATTATGATGCCTCTATATATTGTTATGTAGAGCAATCTTTGTTTCTGGTCCCTTAACAAATGAAGAGGGGGAAGTACTGAGTTTGTATACTGGGGTGAGATACACAATGGGGATTTGGAACAGACTGGAGGGTTGTCGATAAAATAAGAATAGAAGGACAAGAGCAGAAGTGATTGTTAGCAAGAAATCCTGGGGAAAGCACTGGGTTTTCAATAATTATAGGGGATGAAGGTGCAGTTATTTTCTTTAGTATTAAAAAAAAAATCCTACCTCCTAGTTGGAACTTTATAATTTATACAAATATTCATTCAAGTACAATTCAGTGGGATAGATTATATGAAAGTGGGGCTCAAATGAACACAAATAAGAGGGACATTTCACCCAAATGAGGATATAGGTTATTTAAATAAAACAGCATCTTAGATAAGATATGGTAGATGAGTAGGAGTTAACCATGAAAAAAGTAAATGAGAGTGTTTTAGGAAAAGAGAGTAGTATATATAAATGGCCCAGGTCTAAATAAAGCATGTAGTATTATGAAAATTAAATTCATATGCATAGAGCTTGGGAGAGGGAATGTGAATATGGTTATGGGGGAAGAAATGCAACAGATACGGAAGCAATCACAGGAGACAGCTAGGCAGGAGATAAATCGAATGCGGCTGTATAGGCTATAGTTTATATTTTGGACTTTAAAAGCAATAATTATTGAATGCCTTCTATATTAGAAGTAGGATCAGTTTTATGCCAACTTGTTGAGTCATCTAATTATAGCTTATTAGCTTAAAAGCAAAATGGTAGAAAAACATGATGTCTAAAAATAAAAATATATGGATGTCTCACCTGTTAATTACCTCTGATCATATCCATTCCACTATGCTTATGGTGTCCCCCATATTTGAAAGGCTCCTTGCCAGGTCCTGATGTAGGCTAAATAGAGTATTCCTCTTATGTATTATAGTTTATGGTATAGACTCCCCTCTCTACCCTCTTCCCCTCCCCCCCGTCCTCCAATCCTTCCCCCCTTCACCTTCCATCCCTTCCCCTCTCTCTCCGTCTCACTGTCTCTGTCTTGCTCTCTTTTTCATTTTCTCTTTCTTTCCTCTCCTCCCTGCCGCCCTTTCTCACAGTGAAAACATATAACATGAGATCTCTACTCTTAACACATTTTTAAGTGCACAACACAGTATTGTCCTTGGGCACTGTGCTCTACAGTGGATCTCTACAACTAATTCATCTACATAACTGAATTTTCTTTTTTACACCATTTAAAATGAAATGATACAAGCTCATCACTTCAAATGTCAAGAAACAAAGATAATGCCAAAAAAGAATCCTTCCAAACTGCACCCTCAAAATGTAACTAGGATCGATATTTAATTGTACAGTAATACTTTGGTTTTCAAACAAACTCTTCGTATTGCAAGACATCACTCGTTTACCAAGTTAAAATATATTATTAGGTGCAAAAGTAATTACTGGTAATGCCAAAAACCGCAATTACTTTTCTACCAACCTAATAGAAATGTTTGCTTGTCTTACGGGACACTTGTAAACCAAGTTACTCGCAAGCCAAGGTTTTACTGTACTTCTCAATATCAGTTAAGTAAATGTAGGAGCATGGTGTCAATATGACTCCTAAATGAAAACATTTACTAGAATGTTCAAATTTATAAGTAAACTAATATGAAACTGATGAAATTATAGTACAGGTCATTTTATGATGAACAAACAGTTTTGATCTTTAAAAGTACCTTCTAAATTTGCCACTCCAGCACGGTTAGTTGAAAGAGCCACAGAGACAGAGTGGGGGCGACGGAGGATTAAGACAAGACAAATAAGTACTTGAAAGTGGGGGCTACGTGGACAGCTGTCTCCTGATGGGAGGACAGTGACCCAGTCTAGCAGCCATGGTTTACTTACATAGCCTTGCTTATGCAGGGGCAAGAAAGGGAAGGAAATGGCCTTGGGCAGAGAATATTCCGTGCGTCAGCTGCAGAATGTTTGCAACCAATGTTGCAACAAATGTATTGGACCCAGGATGGTTTCATCATCAGTGTACCGTATGCTGAGATGCTGTGTCAGCCTTGCACAAACACAGCCAGAGAATGTGCCTTGCACCAGCCTCGCCTTTACAGCTCCAGAAGGTGGTCTTGGTCTCCGGCATGTCCCCCTTTTCTTTTTTGTAAATGCAGCTGATGCACATCTGTGGCTATCTGGACAAGTCCCCCACGGAGCCCTCGGCAGACTGGCAAGTAATTATGGCCAGCATAGCTAGGAACATGTGGTCAGGGGTTGGGGGTTTGTTCTGGTGCTGTAGCATCTCTGTAGCCCTTCCGGTCAACTTCTTCACTTGCCCCCAAGTCGGGGGATTGACACCCTGCGTCTGCCTGGCGTGAGGGATCCTCTTTTCTTCAGTCAACCACAGGTGTTTGAACCTGTTGGTAAGCTTGAACTGCATACGTTAATTGATTGCCTAAATCAGCGAAGGCACCCGTCCCTGTCAACATTTCAAAGGAAATGGGAACCTGGTGTTGCTCGTTTCTCCTAGCCTGGTCTGCGGCTCCATCATGCCATTCTGACTTAAATAGTAAATAATCCCCACCTGAGAGGCATGCCGTTCCCAGCATTCCCCAATCAGCTGGGGCTAGGACGTCAGTGGAGATGGACTCTACCAAAGAAAGAGTAAATGGTGCCGTCAGCCCATACATTTGAGTAGCTCTCCTTAATTCCTTCAACAATTTGAGCTGAAGGGACTCATGTCGTCTGACCACCTGCCCTGGGTTAGCAGGGTGAGGAACCTCAGAGACCGGGAAACACATGTGAAAACCTGTAACATCTTCCCCTCGCTCCTCTGCTGCTAGTACAGCTTGCTGGAGAGGAGTGACCCGCGGCCCCACGATCTGCCATGAAGGCGCAGAAGACCGTTGTTTGAGCCGTGCCCACCTCCCGTTGTTCCCGTCCCCGATCTATGTGTGGTAGCTCTATATGTGATGGATGGCTCCCACGGAGAAGGAGGTGGCCCCACGATTCCCCAAGTTTCCTTTAATGACACCTTATGCGCGAAAGCGCTGAATATTTCTTCCTCCTCCTCATCGTCCTCTTCACTGGGATCCTCACCTTCCTTTTCTTGCTCATCCTGCATTGCCTGTCTAGTTGTTCTTCCTCTTCAGGGGATAACTGGCCATCCCCTGACTCTCCTGTCCTAGGTAGGAGGCAGGAGTAGCCCTCAAGTGTGTAGGACCCCCTGGTACCGAGAACATGCAGTCTAAGTTGCGCTTGGCCAGATTAGTGGGATCCAAGCATTCTTTAATTTCCAGAGAGTGAATGTATACACGACAAATGTTGAGGCCCCTCATGGGCGTACGGCTCCCTCAAGTCTCTTCCAACCTTATGCCAGATTTGACTATCTACAGTCCTGTCCTCCGGGAACCAGGGGCAGGCACATCGCTTAGACAAATCCCAGGAATTTATCTAATGTGCTGCTGGGCACTTTATACCCTCTATTTTTTAGCAGTGACTGCAGCACTTGTAAATACAGAGTGCGATCTCGAGATCCTGAATTCCCCATATTAGCCTAGCGATCTTACTGCGTTCCACCTACCTCAAAAGTTCTGTACTTTGGCCAAGGCTTTCCCGTGGAACGGTCCTCTCGTCTGCAGATTCGGACTTCCCCCGTACTCAGGTCCCTGTTCCGGCGCATCTTGCCGCGTCCAGCACGGCTAGTCGAATGAGATGGAGTGGGGGCGATAGAGCATTAGGAAAAGACAGACAAAGAAGTACTTGAAAGTGGGGGCTAGGAGGACAGTTGTCTCCTGATGGGAGGGCAGTGACCCAGTCTAGCAGCCGTGCTTTATTTATATAGCCTTGCTTATGCAGGGACAAGGAAGGGGAGGAAATGGCCTTGGGCAGAGGATGTTCCGTGCATCAGCTGTAGGATGTTTGCAACCAGTGTTGCAACAAATGTATTAGACCCAGGATATTTTATTATCAGTGTACCGAAACCACCTCCGTATGCTGAGATGCTGTGTCAGCCTTGCAAAAACACAGCCAGAGAGTGTGCCTTGCACAAACCTCTCCTTTACAGCTCCAGAAGGTGGTCTTGGTCTCCGGCATAAATTTAAAGAAAAAGTTACAAAATATTAAGATGTTCAAACTTTTATGTCTTCTATTTTTTTCCAGCTTTGTGGTATAATTGACTATAATTGTATATATTTAAGATGTACAACATGAGTATATAATATACATGTACATTGTGAAATAATTGCACATCAAGCTATAACTTTTTGATTAAATATTATAGCATGGATTCAAAAAATAAAATATAAATAAATAAATACAAGTATATGGAAAGGTCAGAAAGAGTAGATTTGTGGGAGTGACGTGTAGGTGGTAAAGATGAACTCCTCATGAATGACATAACCTGATAAAAATGATACACAGAAATAATATAGAAAATATACTTCTTTTCTTTCTTCTTCTATCCATTGCTCTTTTCTTCTCTCATTTAACTGTTTTCTCTGCTTTCCAAAGGAATGGACAAAAATAATAGGAAAATATTACTCTTAAACTAAAAAAAGAAGTCTGGGTGACAAAAGTGGAGGAAGGCATCAACATCAAAGTGAAAAATAAGGTCAAAATGCTCATAAGTGCCACAAAACTTGATGTAACTCCTAATACCTGGGAGTTAAGAGCTTAAGCCCTGTAACAGAGAGAATATTATGATAACAGTTTCTTCTTTGTAGGAAGTCAGACTAAGCTAGATAAATAAATTCAGCAGTCATGAAATTGTCTACTGTTTGAGATATAGAAGCTAGACAAACTTTATCTCCTATTCCAGGAGGCAACACAGAGATTGACTATCTATCTTGACTGTGAGTAGTGTAATAATAACCTATAATAAACCATAGAATTGCATGGCAAACAAGTAGGAGGTTGCCCTACAATGATGTGGTTGGAAATAATTGAGGAAATAATTGAGATACCAACATTAAAACTTATTTGGCATGAGTAAAACCTAGTTCACAGAGGGACAAATTCAAAATAACATTACAACAACTCATTTAGATTCCAGGACACACACTTTCTCATTGATTACACTCACTGAAGTTATATGTAAAATAAGAATCATTATAAACCACATGTATAAATAAATCACCATGAATGATAGTTAAAAGACAAAACAAAAAGGACAATATGCAGTTCAATAAACAGAGATAAGATAGTAATAATAAAAGGGTATTCCACAACATGAATGAATGAAATGATAATATATATAGAAAACAAATGTAAAATATAAGACAAGCCAGAATTATATGATAAAAATATAGGGACACTTAAAAAATAATTAAAAAAATTAAATTCTGGCATTAATAATACAATTATTTAATATAACCTCACTACATGGATAGAAGAGTAAAATACACCATATGAAAAAAGAACTGGTAATTTTTAGATGATGTGTTTGAAAAGAAAATTTAGATTAAATATGGGGAAAATATTGAAAGTATATTATTGAGATTTCAAAAGGGGACGATAGTATGAGGAAGTCTAAAGTAAACTTATCATATGTTAAGCATATGCCTAGTAGCAGAATAAGAGCTCTTGACTTATGTGTGCCCTCATCTACTTTGTAAATCCTTGAAAATGGAAATACGGAAAAGAGGCAGAAGTATATATATATATATATATATATATATATATATATATATATATATATATTCAGTGCTCCAGGTTTTAAACGTTTGCATATAAAAGAGTCTCAGAGGGCCGGCCGAGTGGCGCGTTGGGACGCCAGAGGGCCCCGGTTCGGATCCCACATATGAGGTCCAGTGACACTGCCCTCCACGGCTAAGATGCTGAACAACAGCTCAACCTGGAACTGGGCTGCTGAGAGTCACCGGCGACGGTATAGGCTGCAGCCCCTGTGGCAGTGGGTTGCTATGGGCTACCGTATGTAGCCAGCAGCCAATGTGAGCGGCCAGCAGCTGCAGTGAGTGGCCGTCCAGAAGCCGGCAACTGATCTGCCTTGCCCGGGAAGAGCGCCATGATGGTGCCAATTTGGGCCAGTGAAGCAACGTCCTCCACAACTAGACTGAAGAACAAAATGACAGCAACTTGTCTGTTCCCCTTCCCCCAATTCCCCACCGCTGTTCCCATCCCCCCAATTCCCCAATAATAAAAATCTTTAAAAAAAAAAGTCTCAGAAATGAAGCAAGAAATTTCTTGAAGTAACAAATTTGAAGAAAACTCTCTATGTCCAATATAATTAAAAGTGGTACAAAATAGTAATGGTTTATTTATAATTTCACATCCTATTAATGACAATTAATTACATAAAGATCTCGTTTTTGGAAGTTAAATCTGGGTTACAATCTAATAAATTATTTTCTTTCCCTTTTTTTAAATTAAAGTTTATTTGGGTGACAGTAGTTAATAAAGTTACATAGGTTTCAGGTGTACAATTCTGTAATACATCATCTATATATCACACTGTGTGTTCACCACTCAGAGTCAGTTCTCCTTCTATCACCATATATTTGATCCCTTTTACCCTCATCTATTGCCCCCATTCTCCCTTACCCTCTGGTAACCACTAAACTATTCTCTGTGTCTATGAGTTTTTGTTCCTTCATTTGTTTGTCTTGTTCCTTTGTTGTTTTCAGTTTTATATACCACATATCAGTGAAATCATATGGTTCTCAACTTTTTCTGTCTGACTTATTTTGCTTAGCATAATAATCTCAAGATCCATCCATGCTGTCACAAATGACAGTATTTCATTTTTTCTTATGGCAGAATAGTATTCCATTGTGTATATATACCACATCTTATTTTCTCAATCATCTATCAAAGGATGGGAGAATATTTTTGAAAATGCCTCTGATAAGGGGCTAATATCTTAAAGGAACTCATACAACTCAACAACAGAAAAACAAACAATCCAATTAAAAAATGTCAAAGGACCTGAATAGACATTTCTCCAAAAAGGACATACAGATGGCCAATAGACATATGAAAAGATGCTCAAGATCACTAATCATCAGAGAAATGCAAATAACCATAATGACATATCACCTCACATCAGTTAGAATGGCTATCATCAACAAGACAAATAATAACAAGCATTGGAGAGGCTGTGGAGAAAAAGGAACCCTCATACACTGTTGATGGGAATGCAGATTGGTGCAGTTGCTATGAAAGGCAATGTAAAGGTTCCTCAAAAACCTAAGAATAGAATTACCGTATGACCCAGTTATCCCTCTCCTGGGTATCTACCCAAAAAATCTGAAAGCATTTATCTGTAAAGATACATGTGCTCTGATGTTCATGGCAGTTTTTTTATGGTGGCCAAGACATGGAAATAATAAATTATTTTCTAAAACATAAGTTTTCTTTGAATATAGCATAAGACTGAAACCATCTAGAGATATCATTTTAATTGTTTTTATTCCAGAAATGTTTTAACAATAGTCTTACTATGAAGTAAGCATGTGTGTTTGAAATAAAAAGGATGAATTAATGTGCAATTATTGGCTTATAGATGATAGAGTATAAATCACTAATAATGATTAATGAAATTGAGAGATACATTAATATTTAACTAGGGACTCACAATAAAACCTTAGGGTAATTCCACAAGTCATGGAAAACATTTATTTGATTATATGTATGACAAGTAATTATGACTATCCCCAACATGATACAATATGTAAAGTTTTTAAAATTTATATACAAACTATGAAGGGGAATTAAATATGAAAGATGACCAAAATCAGATTTTGCTATTCTATTTCATTTTGTGAAATATCTCTATTAATTTTTCTAAGCTTGTTATGTTATTGTTAACAATTGTGTTAATAAAAATACTATCCAGGACAGAATTATTCAGCTAGGAATACTGAGTTATATAGGATTTATCCAGGATCTCATGCCAAGTTGGAGAACAAATATCTTCTTACTTGTTTTCAAATGAAATACTTGTATGAAATAATTTCTTGTTTTTCCAAATGTGCATTTATTTGGAAAAAATAAAAATCCCTGAAGCCTTGGAAGTCAATTCTTTGGTGTTTTAAGATCACAATATGGATGGAACTAGAGAACATTATGCTAAGTGAAATAAGTCAGTCAGAGAAAGACAAATATCATATGATCGCACTTATACGTGGATTCTAAGGAACTGAATGGATGGGAGAAGTGGATGGAGATAGTCTCAGAGACACAGAGGAAGAACTGAGGGTTGTTAGTTGGGAGGGGGTGGGGATGAAGGAGAGGGGAAGGGATGAGACAATACAAATTTGTAATTGCAATATGACCTCAGGGATAGAAAAAGACAGTCCGAGGAATATAATCAATAAAGTTGTAAATATTTCTTAGGGGGCCAGATGGACCCATGTCCTGTTGGGGAGTCCACTTCATAGTTGATGTAGAGGCCTGACCACCACACTGTATTTCTGAAGCTGATGTTGAATAATATAGTATGTCAACTATAATTATATATACATATAGTCTCGGGACATGGAGTAGAGAGCGGGAACGGATTCAATGGAATTGTAATAGATAAGCATGATATCGGGGGGGTGGGAAGGCAATAGATGGAGGGAGTGGGGTTGTTACTTTGTGAGGGTGAAAAGGGTAACTATTGCATTGTTCTGTACACCTGAAACTAACAATAAAAAACAAACAAACAAACAAACAAAAAAAGATTACCAGGAGATTCTGAGTAGCAAACTGAGGCAGGGTTAGGAAGGGGAATAAAAGAAGAAAGAATTAATAACGTGAATCAAAATTATGGGCTGGAGGATATGTTTCCTTTCTATAACCCCAGAAAGCTTCAGCAATGGTTCTCAAACTTACACTCAGATAATAAACAAGCTGGGATTTAGGTAAGAAGAGACTTCATTGAGATGCATTATTGTAAGGAGTGGAAAAGGAACTATTGTGATAAGGGGAGGGAGACTATCGTGATGAAAATTTTCTGACCATGATCTGAAAGCATCTCAAAAATTATGCAAAAAGGGCTTTCACTTAATAATATCCAGTGAGAGTGAGTTTTTTGTTTTTTTTTTAATTTGGAAACAAATCTATGACTTAGTTTCTCAGTGTGATCAATTTGGTATAAGGTAGATATAGATTAAAGGCTGCAGAGCTACAGGATTAAGTGGCACTGAGGATGTAACACAGGAAATCTTCAGAAATCCTGGACAGGGCTGTAGGATTTCAATGGTCTGTGGAATTAATGTGGACTCCATCAAAATTAATTTCTGTGTCCAACCACTACCCATTTACTTGTTACTGTTTTACAAAATTTTCTTTAATCAGCGTTCTGATATCTAATGTGACATGTCTTTATTTCACCTAGAATTAATATAAATAAACTTGTGATCTGAGCTATGTTGGTTTGATAGGGATATGTTTATATCAGCATCATAAGGTAAAAAGCTAAATTTTAATCTTCCATTAGAGATAAATACATATACAGAAATCTGAAAATTAAAGATAAATATTAAAAAACATGGTATGCTGTTTAAAAACATGAAATTAAACACCAAAGGGAAAACAAAACAAAACAAAAATTGGGGGCGGCCAGTTAGCTCAGTTGGTTAGAGCACAGTGCTCGTAACACCAAGGTTTCTGGCTCAATACCCACCTGGGCAACCGAGCTGTGCCCTCCAAAACTAGATTGAAAACAACTACTTGAATTGGAACTGATGGGTCCTGGAAAAACACACTGTTTCCAATAATAATAAAAAAAAAGTTGATAAGATGTAAAATGGGTTGACTTGGAGACACAGGAATTACAGTGGGGAGAGATATGCAATGGCTGGCATTTTGTTTTATTATGTTTTTTTATTATATGAACACGTATTACCTAAAATATATAAATTAAATTTAAAAGCCACTTAACTCACTGAAACTTTTTCCCTAGAAGTTCTTAAGAATCAATTGATTTTCTCTTGGTGCCATTTTAACCACATTTCTTAAGTTGTATTTGATGAGTAATGGATGGGGAGTGTTAGAAATGAGGGCATGGAAGCATGAGCTGTTAAATCTCAAACATAATTCTCATGGGGTTTTATTTTGGTTGAGATATTCCTTGCTTGAAAGTTTAAAAAAGTCAATAGGTTTATAGATTTTTTTTAACCTTCAAAATGAAAATAACAGTGGAAATGTACTTTGCGAGGGTGCTAAGAGCATAAATTATTAGCAATAAATTTGGCACTCAATATTTTTACACATTTATACTTCCCTTGGTACTCTCCAGACTTCAATTCTTGATTTTAAGAGCCCAAATTTCACAGAAATGACATCCAAGGGAAAGGAGTATAAAAAAAGGGTAGAGATGTTTATGGTAAAATCAGTGTAATCTTAAACCAAGAACATATTTAGGTCTTTCCAGTGGCTGCTTTGCTTGTGATAGGAAACTCTTCATTTTAACTAAGCTCAAGCATTTCATGAATGAGCTCTCTGCAGTAGCAAATGCTTTCTCCTTTGAGCAGCTGTGGCTACCCACTAGTTTCTCCTTTATAAAAATGGTTTAAGTCTGAAATAAAACACAAAATTAGAAGTTCATATACACACAGGATTTTCAGTCGCTGCATGGACTTCCACAAAATTACACACTAAATGATATCTTTTATAGGTTCAAGAAAATATAAACATATGGGGGTTGGCTAATTACTAACAGTGGTAATGAATTAGCTGTATATACTGCTTTCTTTGCAGATTTTCATAAAACTCACAACTGACAATTTAAACCTGTAAATCCATTAAACTTAACAGAATTGTAAATACTGCTGATTTTTCCCTTCCTGTTCCTTTTTTGCAAGGAGTAGGCAATACACAACACGCATAAATCCAATTTATTTTTATCAGAGCCTTAACTTCTAGAGTTGTTTTAGTTAACTTTATGTGAGGGTTTCCATTACAGAATCCTCTAAGGTGTTTGCTATTTGGTCATAACATTCATTTGGAGAAAAATGGTTTGAAATTAAATGTGCTTCATAATACAGATAAGTTTGAGTGATTCTGCTGCTATTCACACTGAAGATTTTCATGAACTTACTTAGAGAATGTATAAGCTACCATCAGAGGAAAACAAAATATTGCATTTAACAGTTAACCCTTTTTTGTGTTCTAACTATTTTGAGAGAAAAATGAAATAAAAATGTCCTAAATATTCACTAGAATGAAGTCATAATATACTAAATATCCTGCCAAACCTTTCGAACTAGTTGAACACCAGCAAATTAGAAATAGATTAAAATAATTTTAAAATATGATATAGAGTGCAGGGTATAGGCAGAAAGCAGTGACTTTTGGAAATTCAAATGCCTATGTTTTTGTGACCCAATTCAGACATATGACTAATGTTACTAAATAAAAATGGCCCCTTTTTTCAAAATCTCAAGCACCCTTGCTTCCTCTGGTAGGGGAGATTTAACTGGTGATGAGAACATTCTGAACATCCCTGCCACAGAAGGACTTAGGCCAGCTTGTGCTCAGGCCCTAGGGGACACTGCCTAAAGCAATGCCTGTGCTACTGAAAAGCTTGGCAATCTAGTATGCTTATCCTTCTTGTCTGTTCTGTGTGAAAACGATCCAAAAAAATAGGCTTATATTGTCTACTTACACATGGCTGGCCATGATAACACTAATGTTTATTGAACCTCATTCATTGATAGAGTCACTGCATCAAAATTGACACAGCTGGTTTGGACAGCTTTTGGTTTGGTCCGTGTCTGTCATGAAGCCAAGTAAAAGTGAAACATTTATATTTGCACTCACTCACATGAAATATTGAGCTCAAGAGTTCTTTAAGGAAATTGTGCTGTTTAATGAATCTTAGTCATTTTAGTAGATTAATTATTGACTGTAACATTCTAATAGCTGAATCGCTACTTACTCAAATGTTCCCCTCTGCCAAGCTTCAGCTTGTTGTATCTTCCTCTACTCAACAGAATGAACTCCAACCCTCCATTTGAGCATTTACCACATCCTACCTTATGCCATTCATTGTCCGCTACCTGTTATAGTCTAAATGATAATTTGTTGAACTTTGTAGTTATGTCTCTCTACAGCTAGACTGCTGTATATCTCAGAGCCAGCCGTGACGGGCTTACCACATTTTCTCCTAATAGTCTCACAAGTAATGAAAAGGATGCCTTTGAAATATTACTGTGTGATTACCAATAGGGAAATTTTCATAGAAAAAAGGGGAAGTAAAAGATTTTGTATACAAAATCTGTTTACATACTTTGAAGTTTGCCTTCCTGCCTATTCTTCCAACTCATCTCTGTTCAAGCTTCTCATTGATACAAATTCTATCATGCCTTATCTTTGCTTAAAACCCTTTGAAAGTTCCCCTTTTACCTAGAATAAATTTGAATTTGAGTGGCTATCTCCTCACCCCACTCAAATATTTTAATTAAAGAAAATCGCAGTCCAAATTCTGACATATGTACAAATATGTGTTACAAATATATTGATTAGAATACAGGCACGAACAGTTCATGAACCTGTTTACTAAACTATCTTCTTTCATCCACCCTTGTTTCTGATGGAAGGTTATATTAGTGCAGATGAACAACATTCCATGGTTTGGGCGTAATAGCCTTGTAGTTGCCATAAGGCAACAGCATTACCCTCCATACCAGTAGTAAGACACAATGCTGATTAACAAAGTATGATTTCCCTGGCAAAAACTCACATCTGCTATTAATTATACCAACAGACAAAGCCTCATATATGGACAGAAATATGACTAGTTGAGTGGATTGTGGTAGTGCCTCTGAAGTGTGACCTTTCAGAAACAATGTCCGTTGACTTTCTGTCTCTTGTAGATTTATTACTTATTACCTTAGATTTGAAGTTTGAATTCACTAGTACAAACAGAATATCACACTATATAGTCTGAATAATGTGAAATTATGAATATCTTAAAATGATTCTGACTTATTTTCTATATTGTTAAAGTTTATTCATAAAAGTATTACTTGCTTCTCATTACAAACTCAAATGTAAGAAGTGCATAAAATTAAAAACAAAAGTTTTTCTCTTTCACAGTTCTTCAAAAGAGATCCTTGCTATTTGTTTATAGAAAGGGAAGCCTGGGTGTCAAAACATAGAGAATAAACAATCAGAGGAAAAGTAAGTTGTTAAGAATAAGAACATTATGTGAAACATGAGAAATTAGGAGGCTTGGGAGCCAGAAGAACACAAAGAAGAAGGTCGTCTTTAGAGGTCAAAATATGAAAAGCATCAAGCATTTGGCGCTAATAGAAAATAAAAACCAGCCATACTCTTAGGTTTAGTTTTATTTAATTTCAAATCTACTCTTATGATTGAAAGACTTTTCAATTATAAGGATGCATTTTGTACTATGAGCATTGCAAGTTAGCCATGGTTCGCAATGATGGCACATGTATATAACACATTCTTGCTAATAATTTGGACAAGTTTTAGTACTGTGAATATGAGCTAATCTTATAAAAATAATTTCTCATTCATTAACAAAGATACTAGAAAATAAATAATTTTGAAAGATTGTGTAGCGTTAAGTTGTTCTTAGGGGAAATAATTGGCCATGGGATTGAATTGATCTTCACTTATAATGGCTCAATAGGAATATTTTTAGCATCTTTCACAAGAATCTATTATTGTGAGAGATACAAGATGCAGGCAATAAAGTGCTCCTACATATCTAAAATGACCATATTTATTCATATGTTGGTTCTTTAAACTTTTGATTCCCCTTGGACATTTCTGGTGAATTTATGCAAACATACATTTTTACAGGAGAAAGTTCTTTATTAATATGATTTAGTGAAAAGCAATTTTCAAGCAATTATGTTATTATAATCTTAGTTAATTCACAGCATAACTTGTTCAAGTCAAAAGATATTAACAAGTTAATAGAATCACCATATCTCTGAATACAGTAATAAGATGAGAATTATGCCTATTCATTAGCCAAAAATAGCTGATTTGAGGAATAGGGAGATGAGAGCAGTGATCAAAGAACCATAAAAATATCACCACCTAAAACCAATTTTCCCTTTAAGTTATAAATGTCTTTTTCTTGCTTATAGTTCAAAAACTGTATTTTGTTTATTTTGAAAAGCCTACTGAGCAGTTCACAACTCCTTGTCCCTAGAGTGATTAACCAATCGGCTCAATTTCCTCATCCCTTCTCTTCTATCAAAGCAGAAAAACAGCACAAAAATCCCAGGAGAACAGCCCCAGTAATGAAAGCCAGCCTAGTTGTAGAGCTGAGAGGAATTCCATAGGGCCCTGTGCAAAATATTTTATACAATAATATGTTTTCACACCCCCCCCCCAGATAACGTATTTTTTATTAGGCCATTTTTGTGCCTTTGTTTCTTGTTGCTCTAGACAAAGTGAGTTGAGTCCAATGACTCACTTCACTGCTTCAGATAAAGCATACTATGGGAATTGAAGCCCTGAGAGTGTATTATCTTTTTAGTGTACCTGGCTATTGTTTTCTAATTCCTGAGTGTTAGTTTTAATGATTCATTTTCAATACAATTTCAATTCTCAAAAAAATAATCACTCATTTTTTCTATGTTTACAAGATGGACATTACCCAATAGTTATTACTTAGTTATTTTTGTTATATTTGAGTATAAAGCCAGAGCATTTTAGTGAGATTAAGATTTAGTTCCCTCTTCTACAGAATTGTTTATAATTTTGGAAAAATAAATTAAGCCTTCTATGCTCCTGTTTCTCTATTCTCTATGGGGAGTGCTATTACTATGTGTACTTTCTTTCACAATAGATTTATAACTCAATTTGATATAAGTTCAATTACTCCAAAAAATTTAAACTTTGCCAAAATAAGGCATTATCAGACTCATTTTCCAACCATGTGTGTTCTACTAATAGATTCCCCCATAAACAGCACAAAGAATACGATTGTTTGCTTGACAAATACTGAATATTCCATCCTTCTTTGCTTCTCTTTCCACAAAGTGAATATAATAATATACATATATATTTTTTTTCTTTTTTCTTAATTAAAGTTTATTGGGGTGACAATTGTTAGTAAAGTTACATAGGTTTCAGGTATACAATTTTGTAATATATCATCTATATAGCACATTGTGTGCTCACCACCCAGAGTCAGTTCTCTTTCCATCACCATATATTTGATCCCCTTTACCCTCATCTACCCCCCCCACCTTACCCTCTGGTAACTACTAAACTATTGTCTGTGTCTATGAGTTTTTGTTTCTTCATTTGTTTGTCTTGTTCTTTTGTTTTTTTCAGTTTTATATACCACATATCAGTGAAATCATATGATTCTCAACTTGAAATAGTATTTAAATGTCACTGTTTTGAAGGAAAACAAAATTGAATAGGTGATATATGACACAGAGTAATAAGTAATGAGCAACTTTTCAAATGGAAGTTCAATTAAAATTTCAAATAATTAAAAAGACAGAGATTTAATGAATCCATGCTATTTAGCACTATTACTCTTTTCCCTAAAAGAGTAACTAATGCAGTGGGAATCAAAAAAATTTACTATTGCTCTATGAATGCTAGCAGGTATTTAGTTTGTTTTCAGTGTGTGTGTGTGTGTGTGTGTGTGTCTTCCAAAATAATAAATATTCTTTAGTGTTTACATTTACTTTCTCTTGTGGTGTATAATTTATAAGGAATTGAGAATTCTACAAGTAGTTTTTAAGTTTCTAGTAAAGTATAATACACATTGGAAACATATACATGTAAGTGTCAAGAACTATAATTTACTCTTCATTCAAAAATATGCTACATTTATGAAATCTGTTAAGCGGTTGTTTTAATGTCAAGAAATGTGAAGGGTCTGAGATTTTTCCCCACTCTCAAACTAGCAAGTTAGCATGCCACCATATCATGGATGTTTGCACAAGCCATGAGACTCAAGAGAAAGAATCAAAGGACAGTTTATTGCTCACAGCAAGAACAGTAGATAACGTATGATCCTTTACTGTGTTTCCTGAGCCTCAATTCCCACAAGGTCATGTAACAAGGGCCCGTAACACATGCACATTCAGCGGGGCTGTGTTAGAAGAGAGGAACTCTGAACTTAGAGAAACCTAATCTTTTACACAGAGCTGAAAAACAAAACAAAACAAAACAAAAACAAACAAAAAAAACCTACTCAAACATTTGCCTGGAGAGAAGCATTATCTTTATTATACTACTCAGGATATAAATCTTCTATCCATCCTCAAGGGAACTATTTATCTCTCTTTCAAGGCCATTTCTGTATTAACATCTCTGAAAATATAATCTGGAATAGGAGGCAACCAGTGTTGCAGCTTACACAGCATGCAGATATGCAAGGGACCCATAGAAAATTGTCTCACTACAATAATTTATAGTTCAATGAATTTTTTCATACTAAACACAGCTGTGTAACTGACAGATCCAGAAAAAACATTACCAGCATCTGTGAAACCCCTCATTTCCCCTTCTATCCACCTTCTCTTCCACCAAGTAAAACCACTATTCAGAAATTTAACAGCATAAACTAGTTTTGCCTTTTTTTTTGAAGATATACTATATATATATATATATATATATATATATATATATATATATATATATATATATATATAGTGTACTCTCTCAAATACTGGCTTCATTCATCCAAACTATACTCATTAGATTCACTCATACTGCTGTGTATAGCTATAGATTTTGATTTACATCGCTGTATAAATTTTATTGACTATAACTCTTCTAACTTACAGGTGTATTTGGTAGTTTCTGAGTTTGGCTATCATGAACATACAAGTAGTTTTGTAGCATTTAGAGGTCATTTGGCTGTTCACTGTTTATTCTCTTATCACTATGTAATAAAATAATACTTCCGGTTGCAACGAAGGAAAAAAAAACACATGAGCACATGTAATGTAAAAAACAACATGTAATGTAAAATTATCTCTATTTTTGAAATTTAGCAGATATTGGAGTCCAAATGATTATTTTGGCATATAGTTAAGAGATGCTAACCAAACATATCTTTGACAATCATATTCTGGGATGACTTTTTTTTTTTTTCCTCTTGAAGCAAACATATAATAGTGTTAGGAGAGATAGAATGCTTCCTGCCTACCCTGAGTGGTAAAACTGTGACTCAAACATCTGCCACAATACAATGTAATTACTGCCCATATTGCATCCTAAATATGGATACATTGTGGAAACTTATGTTTATTGATCTTAAATTTAGAATCCCTAGATTTAAACTTCAAGAACAGAATCAAACCCCTTATGAGAACATTATGGTTTATACCACAGAAGTTGTGGTATATCTTAAATATGCAAATTTCAGAATTTATTAAAATGCCTTTTGTGAAACCCTGATGTTCTCAAGTTTGCTTTGTGATAGCGCCAAATGTAACTTGTATAGTAAAACATAGGATGGGGAAAGCTCTATCAAAATAGCCTAAGTATACCAACAGCAACATATAGATAATGTAAAACAGATATTGGCTGAAATTGTGCCTCATTCAGACACTGTTATTCAGACACTATTCTTTGTTTTAAAACCTTTATCCATTTTAGACACCAGAATATTGACAAAAAACTAATTAACTTAGGACAAATTGGTTTAGATACCTTTCTTTCAAAATACCTGAAGTGTTGTTTTTATTGTTGTTTGTTTTTAAAGAAAATGGAGATTTCATTAAACAGTAAAAGTAATTAGCTTCAATGTTATCTTAAATGTCTAAAGTGCTTTGGCTTATATGCTATCATCGGGGTCTTGTTGATAGACCCCCCTTCCCCCCATGGGTACTAATGCGTGCCTTTCTGCATTTACAAGTATTGGTCAATCCTGGAGTCTCATTGTCATGTCCCGTATACCAACAATGGGGAAATGTCTTCTTTAGTCACCGCTTGTTCACCTGACCTATTGCGTTTATCCTAATCTCTGCATACTCTCTTCCTTTCTTGGCCTACATTTGATTAATTTACACTACAGCCTGCTCCATATCAATTAGTATATTCATTTGACAGCAGTGTTTCTTACTTTTCTATTTCATATTTACCCATATCAGAATATGCATATATATGCCAGTATTTCTCAAGGGAACTAAATGAGGAAAGAAATTACAATTATAAAGCACACCATCTGCAATTTTCTAATGTCAAATTTAAACCCACAATTTACATAAGAAATAATTCTCTTAATATCGTAAGAGTTGAAAAGATATAAGCTCATGCATTTATAAGAAAGGCATTAGGAAATGAAACAAAGTTGCTTACTTTTAGTCAGTTACTCAACAGAGATTTAAGGCTCCTTCCTCTTTGGCAGTCATTGTGATAAGTGCTGGGAATAAAGAAAACTACCATTGTACATGAAACCAAAGTTTCCAAAGGCTGTAAGAATTGGAACTAGCATTTGTGCCTCAAATTCTACTCACACTGTCACATAAATAAACGCAATGCCAATAGCAAACTCTGAGGAATTGTTACTCTCTTCATTTTTTTTTGTAAGGAATTGGAGACTTATTAGCATCTTAAACTTGTTTACACATGGAGCAAAAGAGATTCAGTATAACTCAAATTTCCTCAATCTGATTCAAGATTCCATTGTTTTCTTTCTTTCAAACAAACTAATTAATAAACAATAACAAAGACCACATTTGTTCCACAAATGCTTTCTAAATGGTGTGGGTCTTTTCCTGTCCTCAGAGAATTTTGTCTATGCTGTTGTTTCTTCTTACTGTCATTACTGATGTTTTGTTTTATTTTGTTTACTTTTTCTTTTTTTTTTATTACTAATGTCAAGTTGCAGGAATTTTTAGATTCAAAAATAAAATTTAAGGGCTGGCCGAGTGGCTCAGTTGGTTAAGAGCTCGCTCAAGAGTGCGAGCTCTGAGCAACAGGGTTGCTAGTTTGATTCACAGCCCGAGCTGAGCTGCCGCAGAGCTGCCAACAGGTGGCAGGATGACTCAGCTAAAATAAATAAATAAATACATAAATAAATAAAATGAAATAAAATTTAAAAAAAATTTAAATTCATGAATTCTAAATTCTAGTCCAAAGGTGACTCAATAGCCTTAAAATTAGAACAAATTACTTGGGAGGGGAAATAGACTTACTTTAAGAAATATTTTTGAGAGAACTATTACATGTAACTCAGATAAGAAAAGGGTAATTCAGAATGATTGCTTCAGGTGGAATACGATTATGCAAGAATTATTAAAATGCAGATTTATTGCACATTAACCAGTTCTCCTTAGCATGTATGCTAAATTTCACTTGAGTTTCATTTAGGGGAAACAAATGTTTGCCTCTGACAATTTCTACTTTAAATTTCATTTGAGGCACTTAAAAGAAACTGCAATCTATTATTTCTTTTCTGTGAAGCAAATATAAATCTTCATCTTGCTGATCTCGAGAAGGGCCATCTATTGTGGGTCTTATTTATATGTTAAACACATCCTTTATATTTAGTAGTCTGGTAACTTGCTCAGAGGAGTTAAATAGCTGATGTAAATCTCAGTACTCTTGTTATGACTCTGATGAAATTTTTTCTAATCCTCCTGGGTAAAATATCGTTCACATGGCTCTGTTTTCCTACTTTGCTTTACATTTTTCTAGAAGGCAGTGTATCACATGGGATTGTATCTAGCGTTTTTCTTGTCCTCCTTTGCTGAAGACCCATTGCAACTGGGGAAATGAACAGGGGAAAACCAGCAAAACAAACAAAAACACTACATGTGGGAAATGGCCGGAAAATTTACTGGGCCCAGGCAATTGGACATCTAATTCTGGGGTAGGGGGAGCAAGATCACTGAGAAAGCCCAACGCCAAAGTTCCAGGAATACAGGCAATGCTGGCATCAGAACAAGAGGCAGGGCATCCCCATTTTCCCAACACAAGATAGAGAACCTTGGTTTTATGCGTTTGCTAAGGCTGCTGTAACAAAATACCATAGGCTGAGTGGCTTAAACAACAGAAAATTATTTTTTCGCAGTTCTGGAGGCTGGAAGTCTAAGATCAAGATCAAGTTGTCAGTACCTCTCTGTTTGGCTTGCAGGTAGATGCCTTCTTGCTGTGTATTCACACGGCCTTTCCTCTGTGTGTACACATTTCTGGTATCTCTTCATGTGTAAAAACTTTTCTCTTTTTATAAGGTCACCAGTGATTGGATTGGGCCTACCTTAAGTGCCTCATTTTAATTTAATCACCTCTTGAAAAGCCATTCTCCAAATACAGTCACATACTAAGGTACTGGAAGTTAGTGCTATAACATATGAATTTGGGGGGCACACATTTAGCCCATAGCATATACCATGTTTCCCTAAAAATAGGACTGGGTCTTATATTAATTTTTGCTCCAACAATCTATATTTATTCATTTATTCATGTACAAAAATCTACATTTATTCAAACAGTTATGTCTGGCTAACAGTCTTAACTGGGGCTTATGTTTGTTTGGGATAGGGCTTATATTACGAGCATCCTGAAAAAATCATGCTAGGGCTTATTTTCCAGTTAGGTCTTATTTTCAGGGAAACATGGTAGTAACAAGGAAATAATTCTACCACTGGAGGAGAGGCAAAAGGGTAGAGAGATACCAAATCTGAGGTGTAGCCACATAGGAAAAGTCTAAAGCTGAGAGTGGAACAGGAACTTTAAGAAAATTCCCCCAGCAATCCAGCCCCACACTAAGCAAAAGGTAACATGGTAACATTAGAGAAATTTGAAACCAATGGTAAGTGCAAAGGAAAAGAGAAAATCAAAGTACAATGCCCACATACAACATACCTCTTAACCCGATCACATATACACTAAACTTCTAGCACAAAACAGGCGTGTCCATTTCCTTGTATAAATATTATTTACCTCGGACTTTACTTTCCTCCACACTTCTGCAAAATCAAAGAGTACAAAACAGAAAGCATGAAAAAATACACACACACACACACACACACACACACACACACACACACACACAATCAAAATAATTAAAAGCAGTAGAACTGGAGATGACCCAAATGTTGTAACCATTAGACAAGGAACATAAAGTAACTATGATTAAGGGATTTATTGCGAAAAGTGGACAACACATATGATCAGTTGGGGATTTCAGTAGAGATATGTAACCCAGGAAAGAGTCAAATGGAAATCTTAGAAATAAGAACAAATAAGTAACAGAAAGATGAAGAATATCTTTGAAAATTAGCAGTAAATTCAACACATCTGAGGAAAAAGTGCGTAAACTTGATATATGTAAAAATAAATTACTAAAACAGAATTGCTAAGTGATAAAGGAGTGAACAAACAGAGCAAGGATCTAAGAGCTGTTAAAATAAAAGTCACAGAGAGAGAGGGAGAGAGAGAGAGAGAGAGAGAGAGAGAGAGAGAGAGAGAGAGAGAGAGAGAGAGAGAGAGAAACCTTGAAAATTGTATGAGCAGACAAAACTGGGTTGGTAATACAATACAAGCAAAACTTTATCTAGCTTACTATGCAAGACTAACTTAACCTGAGTCATTTCTTGCTTATGCCTCTGGAAATCATAAACAAAACTTAAACTGTTTCCGCAAAATGATATATGGTAACCACTAACCAATTCCTTATTATTTAAGAATATTCTAACATTATGACCAGTCACTGTGAAGAATAAACAGTTACTGCTTTCTCACTATATACAAGTAAGCTGCTTTATAACAAAATACCCTGAAGCCTCATTCTATGTTTTGGTGTGAGTGTTCCTGGTTTGTGAATTGTCTTTTTGGTGTGTGCACAGTAAACTCTTACTAATTACTACTTCAGTGATTCACTGGTTTTACTTCAGCTATTTCTGAATTTTTGATAGAGTTGTGGGATAATAGTAATTGTCTGATACATGTGTAATTGAAACCTCAGAATGAGAATAGTGTCAGATTGTTAAAAAAAAAAAGGAAAAGAAAAAATAATAGCTAACAATTTTTCAAAAGTTGTGGAATATATCAAACCACATGTCTGAGAAGCTCAGAGAACCACAAGTATAATAAATTTTTTATTTATATAAAAAATAGAAAAAACAAACACTAACAAACAAGGTAAATGTATAATATCCGAACATCTAAAAACCAATGATGAAAAGAAAAATTTAAAAGAAACCAGAGATAAAAGGCACATTATATACAGAGGAATAAAGATTAAAATTATAGCTAACTTCTTTGTTTTTAATTAAACTTTATTGGAGTGACAATGGCTACTAAAGTTACATAGGTTTCAAGTGTACAATTCTGTAACACATCATCTATATATTGAATTGTGTGCTCAACCCCCAGAGTCAGTTCTCCTTCCATCACCATATATTTGACCCCCTTTACCCTCATCTACTGCCCCCCTCTCCCCTTATCCTCTTATAACCACTATACTATTATCTGTGTCTATGAGCTTTTGTTTCTTCATTTGTTTGTCTTGTTATTTTGTTGTTTTCAGTTTTATATCCCACATGTTATTATGCTAAGTGAAATAAGACAGACAGAAAAAGTTGAGAACCATGTAATTTCACTGATATGTGGGATATATCTAACTTCTTATAAGATACTACAAATGAGAAGACAAGGCAGGACATCTTCAAAGAGATGAAAAAACAAAACAAAACAAAGCAAAAACAAAACAAAACAAAAACAAAAAGAAAAACTATAAAACGAGAATTGTACAAACAGCAAAAGTATCTTTCAAATTAAAGGAATAATGAAAACTATAGTCTTTGGGTGACAATAATGGGCCAATGTAGGTTTATCGATGGTAAAAAATGTACAACTCTGATGGAGAATATTGATAGTGGTGGAGAATATACATGTGTAGGGGTAGGGGATATATGGGAAATCTTTGTCCCTTTCTTACTATTTTCTGTGGACCTAAAACTGTACACACACACACACACACACACAAAGTCTGGTAAAAAAAAATCGATTCTGAGAATCTTCTTGAAAGCATACTTGTCATCCTTACATGGCCCAGAAGAGGTTTTCACAGTTGAAAAAGCATCCCCAATTTGTGGTTCAGCATTATTGCTGAGGCTTCTATCAATGTTAGCAGTACAATTAAAGTTATCCTTTATCATAAAAATGTCTAAAAGAAAAAATATTTGTAAACATACTATTGGGTTGTCAGAAAAGTCATGACGTATTTTGTCTATATTTTTCAAAGGTAATTTATTTATATAAAGAACAAAGGTCAATCAATGATATACTGCCCATTTTGTTTGACAACCTTTTGCCATCTTTCAGTCAACTTCATAATTCCTCGTTCATAGAAGAATCTGTCTGTATTAACAAAAAACTCAACAAGGTGCTGATTTACAGCCTCATCTGAATTGAATGTTATACCACGCAAGGAGTTTTCAAGAGAGTGAAACAAGTGGAAGTCTGACTGTGCAAAGCCAGGCGAGTATAGTAGGTGTGGCAACACATCCCATCCAAACTCCAATAATTTTTGACCGGTGATCAAACTTGTGTATGGTCTCCCGTAGTCACGATGGAAAACAACTCCTTTACAATTAACAAGCTCTGGACATTTCTGGATAATGGATTCATTCAAACTGTCCAATTGCCGACAGTATACATTGGAATTGATTGTTTGGTTCCTTGGTAGGAGCTCGAAAAACATGGCACCTTTAAAATCCCACCACACTGAGAACATAACCTTCCGTTGATGAATGTCTGCTTTTGATGTCGTTTGAGGCGAATCATCACATCGGGACCAAGACTGTTTGCACACCACATTGTTGTAAACAATCCACTTCTCATCACCAGTTATAAGCCACTTCAAAAAAGGGTCGTTTTCCTCATGTTTAATGAGCATATTGCAGATATTTATACGCGCCGTCAAATGAACTTCTTTGAGTTCACACGGAAACCAAATATCTAGCTTGCTTATGTATCCTAGCTTCTTCAGGTGGTCATGAACACTTGAATTATGGGTGTTCGATGTTTCTGCAAACTCTTGTGTCGTGTAACATGGGTTTGACTCAATCAATGCCTTTATTTTGTCGTCGTCAACCTCGGTAGGCCTCCCTGACCAAGGAGCATCATTGAGATAAAAATCACCAGCATGAAATTTCATGAACCATCTTGTAGAGCATTGTCACCATAAACTTTATGCAATTTTTCACAAGCTTGATGCGCGTTCTTCCCTTTCTAGAAGTAAAACAGTAAAATATGGCAAAAATGCACAGTTTAGTCTTCCATCTTCAACTTGTTGTAAAATCTCCAAAACTCAACCAAATTGCTCAATTTTTTTAAAGAATGAAACTAGAACTGTCAGCTGTCAAAGGACATAGCAATAACATAGATGTGAATGACTCTAGTACTTCCAAAAATGAAGTAGTGCCATCTGTCGCAAACATGCATCATGACTTTTCCAACAACCCAATATGTCTGGAAGGATTCATAATGATCAAAATTACCCTAAAAGAAATGTAAAAGGAAGTCTCCAGGCAGTAGGCATATGGTAACAAAGAAACTTGAATCTACAAAGAAATGAAGAGTGCTGGAGAAGGAAGAGAAAAATAAAAAGAAAATTCATTTTCCTTATTTTTAAGTGCTCTAAAATATAGTTGACTTATTTTTAAAGTGATGCCAATAGTCTATGGATTTTTGCCTAAGTAAAAATAAATAATAATGAAGACAGTGATTGGGAGGGTAGAATTGGAAATATGTGATTGTAAAATTTTTACACTACACTTGAAGATGTATAGTATTATGTTATAAAAAAGGAAAATGAACAAATAGAACAGAAAATAAATAAGAAGGAAGATTATAATGCAACTATATGAAAAATGCATCAAATCTTAATAGCATAAACACATCAGTTAAAAGATGTACTTAATGGCTAATTTCAAGCAAGGCCCATCTATATTCTGTCTATAGCAATAAAATGCAAAAGAATGGGAAAAGATAGGCACTGCCTACATTAATCCAGAGAAAAACTGACTGTACTAATCTCAGAAAGTTCACTTTAAAAGAAGCAATATTATAAGCGATAATGAGGGGTATTTATGAAATTGTAAATTCACTACTAAGAAGACAATGGTTCTTGGGGTTTATGAATTCAAGTACAGAGATTTATTATACTTACAACAAAAATAATGATAGGACTGAGAGAAGATAAACACATTTAGAACTGTAGACTTTAACGCTCTTTTCTCAGTAATCAAATAAACAAAAACACACAGAAAATGATTACCTATATAGAAGTTCTCAAAACATTTTCAAACAACTTGACCTAACTGATCTTTATAATATACCCAAACAGCAACAGAAGACACAGTCTTTTTAAATGTACATAGAATGTTCTCAAAAATAGTCCCTCCTCTGAACCAATAACACACATTAACAATTTTAAAGGATTAAAATCATTCAAAGTATGTTCTCATATCATGACAGAATTAACCTAGAAATCAATTATAAAATATATCTTAATATTCCTCAAATATTGGGAAATTAAACTTGCAAGTAGTTTATCATAAAAAAAGTCATAATGAAAATTCCAAATATTTTGAATTAAATAAAAATGAAAACACAACAAATCAAAATTTGTCTGATGCAACTAAAGCAGTTCTCACAGTAAAAAATTATAGCATTAAATGCTTATATGAGAGAAGAAAAACTCTCAAAACAATGACTGTGCCCCAATCTTAAGAAACTAATGAAAAAAATTAAAATTAAACCCAAAGAAAGTGGAAAGAAGGAAATAATAAAGATTGGTAGCAGGTGGTAATGACATTGAAACCAGAAAAACAATAGAGGAAATAAATCGAAGGTTGTTCATTGAAATGAGCAATAAAATTGATAGACCTCTAGCTAGTCAAAGCAAGATATAAAGAGTAGACACAAGTTATCAAAATCAGAAATGAAAGAAAGAACATGAATACAAAACCTAGAGATTGAAAAATGATAATTAAGATACATTAAGTACAATTTTGTGCCAAAAAAATTGACAAATTAAATGAAATAGACAGATTTCATAAAAGATGCAAACTATCTATGCTTGTTTGAGAAGTTGTGTCTTCGCCAATTCCTCTGGTTCTGGGTCCCTCACATTTCTACAGCTAATTATGACTCCACAGAGCCATAATTCCTGCTCACACATGTTGCTGTTGGCAGGAATCAGTGCCTGTGGACTGTTGAATTGAGGCCTCAGCTCCTCATGAGAGCTTGTCTGGAAGACTCCCCAGATTCCTTGCCCTTGAACTATTTCATAAATCATCTCACAACATGACATCTTGTTCATCAGAGTAAGAAGGAGAGAGGATATGAAAGAGAAAGCTAGCCAAGCTAAGTCACAACCGTTATAACCCAACCTCAGAAGTGACATCCTATCACCTTTGCCATATTCTTTTTATCAGAGGCAAGTCACTAGGTCCAGCCCACAATCAAAGGAAGAGGATTATATAAGAGCATGGATACAAGGAGGTAGGGAATCAATGAAAGCCAACTTTGAAAGCTATCTACCACAGAAATAATATCAATTATACAGAAAGTTTTCCAAAAATAGAAGAGGAGGGAGTATTTCCTAACATTTGACAAAGCTAGGATTACTTTGGTGTCAATAAAAGACAAGAACATTATAAAAAAACAAGTACAAAAAGAACAACCTCTAAATTAAGGATGAATATGCCTCATTGACATAGATGGTAATCTTCAATAACATAAAGCCACTCAAATTTGCCAGTATTTAAAAGGCAACTAATAAAAAACAATTAGGATTTATTTGGGGATTATAAGACATGTTCAACATTCAAAAATTGATCAATGAAATACATCACATTAAAACACTAAAAAAATCATATAATACTTAATAGATATATAAATAATTTGACAACATTTGATATATATTCATGATCTTTTAAAAACAATAATTTAGAAATTGAAAGGGAATAATTTATTCTGATAGTGGAGATCTATAAAAATAATCTCTAGTTATGACCATGTTTATCACTGAAAAGCACAATCCACAAACAAAAAGTGATAAATTATACTTGATCAAAATTAAAAACTTCTGTCCTGCATAGAAACTGTTAACAAAATGAAAGAAAAAGCCACAGAGTAGGAGAAAATATTTCGAAATATATACCTGCTAAAAAACCTGGAAGTTGGCACTTAAGTTTGACCCTTTACAACTGGTGAGATTGATGAGTGTTTAAATATTTACACTGATTTAAATATATGCTGATGTATAAAAATATGCTTTCTCAGAAGGACCTGTAGAGTATGGTAAATGGAAAGTGAAAGTCTCGGTTAACAATTCTGTTACACCTCTCTCAGTCTAAGATATGTGTCTATTTTGCCCTTTACAATCTAAACATGAAAAAATTCCAGATATCTAAATGGAGAATCTCAAGCAAAAGAGAAAAAATGAGAAGATAAAATGATGCAACACAAAATCCAACTTATGTGGCTATGGTGTTTGATAGACTATTTTTTTATAAGATACTTAGAAATACTGTGTTGATTATATGTATGACCCAAATGTTAGTTAATGTATTACCCCAAAGAATGCTAGTACATCCTTTGCTTTAGGATCTAGATTTGTAGGACTTGAACTTTCATCTCATATCTGCTAAAGATTTCTGTATTCTCAAAAATTTATATGTAAATATAAATAGATAACTCGGTGATTTCTCTCTTCTCTCTAATTTTCTACTTTTGTTATACTTGAGTATATCTACCCTCTTAGGAGAAACCTGTTTTCCTTAATCCCATATCCTAATGATATTGGTTATGCAGATTTGAGGTTTAATAATAACAATAACATCTATAGCATCAATATGGCAGATAATTTTCAATTGAATGTTAAATGTCTGTTTTCTGAATAGTCTTTATCTACATCTGACATGTTCGGCTCCAGATTTATCTGTTGCTTTCATTTCTCTTTCTCTTTGTCCCTCATTTCTCTTCTTTCTCCATGTTTCTGCTTATTGCTTTTTTCTTTTCTTTTCTTTTTTACAGGCAGTGGCTTTACTACTTCGTTTGGCTATTCTTTAACATCCAAATCACACAAAACTAATTCATGGCCTCTGCACTGATTTTTTTCCCTCTGCTTGGACCACTATCCCCCCTGTTAATTGACTGGCTCACTCTGTCATAGCATTTAGGTTTTTATGTAAATGCAGTTTTCCTTAGCAGCCTACCCTAATCACCATTTTAAACTGCAACTATTCATTTCACTTGCTTGTATCTAGTTATTAGAAATTTTATTTATTCTGTCTATTGTCTTTACTACCCCTATACTAAATTATAAGCTCTAAGTAGGTATTGAGTTCTGCCTTTGGTTAAGTGCTTTTCTACTTTAAACTAGCTGAGGGAAGAAATTAAATATTGTTCACTACTACCACAGATTTAGTATTTTAAATGCAATAGGTGTCTATTACATATTGTTTCCCCATATTAGTTTTCTATAAGAAAATTCAGTGTTGGGAAGTAATAAACGTGAAACATGGTTTAACTTTTTCTCTGTCTTCAATATTGATCAGCACAGGGCATATAAAAAATGAGAGCCTTTCATCTATGTGATTCAGGGTCTATTCAAGTTGTTAGTTATTAGGTGTTTGAATCGTTCTCAGTTTGTGGATGTGTCAGTGTTGAGGGCCATTAATGCCTGCTGAAGCTAAAAATGAGAAAGTGTGAAGATTCAAAAATGAATGGGGACATCAAGTCTACAAGCCACCAGTGGGAAGGTAGCTGGGTTACCAAATCAAGAACTAGCAGAAAATATCAAAAGTTTTAACTGTTGAAATGCAGAAACACCTTTAAAAATGTTTCTCACATATTAGAAGTGTTGAAAATAAATTTGTTGAATTCATGAGTTTAGAAGTAGAGGTAGGAAAACCAATTGTGAACAAAAACCAATGAGGTTAGGAGAATATATTTTTGGAATAGATTTGGATTAAGACTAATTTATAATTATTTTCATGATATGATACATAGAAAAATCAGTTGTATTCAAATTCCAAGTATGGCACTTTTTAAAACATACACTGAATGATCCTTATCATGACATGTCACCTGTTCATTACTTTGAAACTTGGTACCAGTCTAACCTTAGCAGGGTGTGTTTGCACGAGGCTGTTTACTCAATTTAGCTGCGGTAATCACTAAAGTGGACTGAGGAATTTTGTTTCAAGTCTGAACTTCGATGCTCAGGTACAAAATATTGCCTTCTCTTTTGTGAAATTATATTGTATTAACAGATAAAAATCAAACCCATATAGACGTATTAACAATAAAACAAAGACAAAGGTAATATTATGTATGTTTGAATGACTTAGTAAAAAATATATATTTTAGAACCATTAAGGCCTCTGCTGATGTTTCACATTCCTGATATCTGGTACTGATAATATATTAAATGAATTTAAAAGGAAGTAGATCACATACAGTTAAATGTTAATATTTTCATATGATTTTATATATTCCTTTGAATAAGCAATGAAATGTAATCTGCATAATTCACAGCCTGTAATTCTTCACATAATTTTTCCCTTTGAAATTGTCTTAATCTCAATCTGTAGCCCTTAGAAAAAGTGAACAGATGGTAATTTATTGCTTTAAGAATGTATTTAATTTAGGTTAGCATGACTTACAGGTTAGGTGTTTTTCAATAAATTGTTTTTCCAATTCTCATTACATAATCAGGCTAACTAGGGCTGAAATGATGGTCAATTTGGTCTTGGTGCAGTGAGACATGCAATAGGATTTAAGTAAGTTTTTAATAACTTTTTCTAAGAGTAAATTAAATTATTTTATTTAATGAAGGCTGCACATAATATGCAATACTTATTGTTATGAATGTTCTTAAAATTAAAAATCAATTCACTTAAATAATTAGTGAGTGCTTACAATCTGGTAGATAGACACTATTCAAAGTGGCAGGGAGTCAATTGAAATATAAGACACAACTCATCCTCTAATGCAGACATTCTCAACCTGTGGGTTGCGACCCCTTTGGGGGTCGAATGACCTCACCTAAGACCATCGGAAAACAAAAAGATACTTACATTACGATTCATAACAGTAGCAAAATTACAGTTATAGAGTAGCAACGAAAATAATTTTATCGTTGGGGGTCACTACAACATGAGGAACTGTATTAAGGGGTTGCGGCATTAGGAAGGTTGAGAACCGCTGCTCTAATGGCACCTCTTTTCCCCAAGGAAAAAGATTAGTGAATCATTACATAAAACAGATAAAACATGATTAAAACGTGATATTTGTGAAGCTTTAAACTATATTTATCTCATAATTCCTTTCTAAAAGCAAATTAATTTAAAGATATTTGACTTCTATATTAATTTTTTGATAAAAACTCTGGAATAGAAACTAGAGCAATATGGGAAGTAACCTCTGAAGAAAGTTGAAATAGATTTTAACAGCATCTTATAATTGCTTTCCCACCTTTATAGAGGTATAATTGACAAATAAAAATCATATATATTTTCAGTGTACAATGTAATGATTTAATATACACACACACACACACACACACACACACACACACACACATTGTGAAATGGTGACGACAATTAAGTTCATTAACATGTCCATCACTTCCTATAGTTACCTGTTTTTCTTTTTGTGGTAAGACCACTTAAGATCTACTCTTTGTGTAAATTTGAAGTATACAATACAGTGTAATTAACTATAGTCACCATGGTGTACATCAAATGACCTGAATATATTCATCATATAACTGAAAGTTTGTATCCTTTGACTGACATCTCCCTATCACCACCTTACCCCCCACACACACACACACACTCATGCACATGCCTTGCAACCACTGTTTTACTCCGTGGTTTTATGAGTTTGACTTATTTAGATTCATTTTATAAAGGAAATTATATAGTATTAATTTTTTTCTTTGTTGGTTTTAAAGAATAAATTTAAACGATTTATGAGTTCCCACAAAATCGCTTAGTATTCTTTCTAAAATAATATATGAGATAAGGAAAGAGTTAAAATAATAAGATTTTATTAAAACTTATGATTCATACTTGAATATTATATTTAATTAGCCTTAAAATATATGAACTGAGAACCTTCTGTCCTATGTTGCTTGAGTTACAGGTTTGAACAGGAGAATAACTTTGCCTCTCTTTATGAAGATTAATTAAATACAAAAAAAGAAAATACTACTGAATCTACATGTGTTTTGAGTGTACAAATTAGAAAGTGATGAAACTTATAGGTACATACACATTGGGAAGTTAACTATATCTAGTAAATATTTTCATGAAAAGTAATTTTTTAGTGAAAATGAAAATGATGACAAGGAAAGGAGAAAATGAAATGTGGTATAGGGGAAGAATGATTTGGTTAGAAGAATCTAGAACTTTTTACAAAGGTAAGAGATAAGCAAGAAAGAGAGGAAAAAAAACACCTAGCTAGCACACAAATATGAAATTAAGTGATGTAAGAAGAGTCAAATTATACTGCCTTGTAGATATTTTATAAATTTTGCTTAACCAAAACAGTGAGACATGGAGAGTTTCCAAGCTAAGAAATTACTTGATCAGGTTTTTATTTGATGAAACTCACTGACAGCCTTATGGAAAACACATACTAGAAAGATGGTACTAGAAGGGAGAGGAGAGGACTTGAGACTTTAGCATGGATCCAGGTCCAGTGCTGGTAGAGTAGATAAAAGGCACTAAGAAAATAATGTTGGCTTTAGTGGTTGTTTTTGAAAATGAGGAGAGGAAGGAAGGGTCAAGTAAAACTCATAGGTTTTTTTGACTTGAGCAACCAGACGGTTTGCTTCACAAGGATATATTGAAGAATAAGATTGGTAAATTGAAATAAATGATAAACTATGCTTTGGATATTCTACATAGTATGTGCCTAAAAGACACCAAATGCGAATATTATAATATTACACCTAGACAGTTGGATGCAGAAGTCAGCAATGACTTTTTACATAAGATGGGAAAATGAGTTATTATATTTTATATTGTGATGGAAGTCACAGGACTGATTGAATATCAAAATGAGAAAATGTAATAAAAAGATCAGAGGCCCAAGATAAAGATCAACATTTATAGTTGGATTTTCATCTGTAACTGATTATGAACAATTAATTGAGAAAATTCACTAACTTTGGATCAGGCTTCACATTCTCTGACTTCAATATATGCTACCAAGCAACAATAATCAAAACAGCATGGCATCAGCAGAAAAACAGACACATAGACCAATGGAATAAAACTGAGAACCCTGAAAAACCCACATATATATGAGCTGATATTTTCAACAAATGAGCAGAAAACATACAATGGTGAAGAGAAAGCCTCTTCAGTAATTAGTGCTGAGAAAATTAGAAAGCCATGTGCAAAAGAATGAAACTAGACTGCTATCTGTCACCATACACCAAAATTAACTCAAAATGGATTAAAGACCTAAATGTAACCCTGAAACAACAAATTGCATATAAGAAAACATAGGTACTAAACTTATGGACCTTGGATTCAAAGAGGATTCTATGAATTTGACTTCAAAGGCACAGGAAGTAAAAGCTAAAATAAATGAATGGAACTATATCAAACTAAAAAGCTTCTGCACAGTAAAGGAAACCATCAACAAAACAAAGAGGCAACCAACCGAATGGGAGAAGACATTTGCAAACAATACCTCTGAAAAGGGGCTAATATCCAAATTATATAAAAAAAAATACTGTAACTCAACAACAAAAAACAAACAATCCAATTTAAAAATGGTCAGAAGTCCAAGATGGCAAATTAGGTAAACACTATGCCTACTGCATCCCGTGATCATACCAAAATTACAAAACAATTATAGAACAATCAACCTCAAGAATCATCTGAAGACTAGCTGAACAGACCCGTATTTACTAAGGATAGAAAGAAGAGGCCACATAGAAACTGGTAGGAAGGAGGGAGGCATGAAACAGGCTGACCCAAGTCCACAGATGGTGGTTGATCATCTGAGGGACATGTCAGTGGCAGAGGTCCCCCCTGAAGAGGGAGAGGTCCCAGCCCCATGCCAGACTCTCTGGCCCAGGGGTCCTGTGCCAGAAAGAGAAGTTCCCACGACATCTGGCAGTGAATATCAGCGAGGACTCTGTCTGCCCATCCCAGTGGGGCACAGGGTGGATGGAAACCCAAACACCCTCTTATAGAGCCCACACATGACATGGACTCTCTTGATTGTGGACACTCACCTGGTCTCTGGTGGAGGGGCGGCAGCTCAGGGGGCACAGGGACATGTGGGAAAGGACTGAGTTGTGTGCTTAGAGGGGGGAGCTGGAAGGACAGGAGCCATTGCTGTCCCTGTGTGGGGTCTGACATGTATGTGTCAGGAGGGCACCATCTTTTCAGTGTTAAGCCCTCTCCCAAATGGCCAAATCTGGGACTGAATTGGCCGGGTGGAATCTATAGGCACATACCACCTTGGTGACCCCTGGCTCCCTGCTCCCTGCTCAGTTGGTGCTGCATAGCCTGTGACACTTTTGACTGCTGGGCTGCTGACCCTACCCCACAGGATGTGAAAGTGTTTTTACAGGGGCAGTTTGTTGGTGGTCAGTAACCCAAGACCTGTGCTGCAGTGTCTCTTGGGCAGCTCTTGGGAATCTATGGGCCTGAGAAGGGCGGTGGCTGGCCGTAGTGTTCTCAGGGCATTTTGTGGGGTGATTGTGGGTCCAGCACCAGTGCAGGACTGCACTGACTTTGTAGAAACCACTGACCACACCCCTTAGCCCCCTGAAACCCTGTCCCGCCCACCTAGAGCTGCATTACGAGGAGCACTCTGGGAGTCTGGTTGGTGACTACACTCTATAAGCACAGAAGCCTTTTGCAGCAGCAGAGAGCACACAATGGCCTGGGGAGATTTTGATGGTGGACAGTGAACCATAACTTGCACTGCTGCCTCTTTTGGGTGGCTCACAGGGATCTGTCAACCCGAGGTGAAAGGTGGCTAACTGCAGTGTTCTCAGGGCATTTTGCATAACTGTTCACAGGCCAAGCACTGGCACAAGAACTGAATTTGCATTAACTTTCTGAAAACCACTGGCCACATCTCCTGACTCTCTGGGGCCCCACACACCCAGCTAGTGCTGCATCACTGGGGACATTCTCAACACTGGGTCAACTAGACCAGCCCATGCACCTAAGGAGGCTCTTTTAATATCTGAGCCTTTGAACAGGTGGCAACAGACCTAGGGGGGCCCTGGGCCTTTTGCTAAGCTGCCCCAGGCCCAATGCTGGTGGCAGCCAGCCTCAGCTCACAGCAAGGCCATCCTCACATGCCCCCAGGTCCAGCAAGGCAGCAACCAACCACATATAGCTTTGTAGCTCCTACCAGGTAGTCCTGGGCCAGTCATAGGTAAGGCTGAAATTAGCCTGCACAGGCACCCCTCCCAAGAGAAACCAGAGACAACACACCCAGTGGCTGGCTTCAGACCACACCAGAGTACTACCTGGTTAGCCCTTCAAGTGGCACTACCAAAGAGTGGTCTAAATAGGAATGAGAGCCCACAGGGTTGAATCTCCCCTGAGGGATAAACCCCCACACAGCAGCTCATACACTGTAGGAGTAGCCTATTCTCAGGGTCAGTCAGACTGGGAATCAGTCCCACCCACTGATAAGGCAGAAGCAATCAAGGCTCAAACAGGTCATAAGAACACACTCAAGGGATAAGCACAAGCAGGATATCAGGGAACTGTGCCATTGGACCACACGGAACACATACTACATAAGGCGACCCAGCAAGACTGAGAAACATGGGAGATCTATCTAATACATAGAAGCAAACACAGAGAGGCAGTCAGAATGAGGAAACAAAGAAACATATCCCAAATATGAAAACAGGAGAAACCTCCAGAAATAGAATTAAATAAAATGGAGGCAACCAAACTACCAGAGATAGAATTTAAAACACTGGTTATAAAAATGCTTAAGGAACTTAGAATTTCAACAAAAAGATAGTAAGCATAAAGAAGGACATAGAAACTATAAAAAAGAACCAGTCAGAAATAAATACAATAAATGAAATAAATAATGCACTAGAAAAAATCAACAGCAGATTAGATGAATCAGAGGATTGAATCAGCAATTTAGAAGACAAGAGAGCAGAAAACACCCAATCAGAACAACAACAGCAACAACAAAAATGAAGATAGTTTAAGGGACCTGTGGGACATATTCAAGCATAGCAACATTGGCATCATAGAGGTACCTGAAGGAGAAGAGAGGGAGCAAAGGATCGAGAACATATTTGAAGACATAATGATTAAAAACTTCCCTAACGTGGTGAAGAAAATAGACATAAAAACCCAGAAAGTGCAGAGAGTCCCAAACAATATGAACTCAAACAGGCCTATACCAAGACACATTATAATTAAAATTACAAAGGTTAAAGACAAAGACAATTCTAAAAACAGTAAGAGAAAACCAACTAATTACTTAGTAGAGAGTTCCCATAAGCTGATTTCTCAGCAGAAACTTTGCAGGCCAAACGGGAGTGGCAGGAAATATTCAAAGTGATGAAAAAATATGGGCCTTTAACCAAGAGTACTCTACCCAGCAAAGCTATCTTTAAAATTGAAGGAAAGATAAAGAGCTTCCCAGACAAGAAAAAGCTAAAGGAATTCATTACCCCTAAGCCAGTATTACAAGAAATGTTAAAAGGACTTCTTTAAGCATAAGAAAGGAGAAAACGAACAAATGAAGATCACAAATATGAATAATTAAATGTCAATAACTATGTAACTATCAATAATCACTTTAAATGTAAATAGATTAAATGTTCCAATCAAAAGACATAGGGTAGCTAAATGGATAAGAAAACAAGACCCATGCATATGCTGTATACAAGAAACTCACCTCTGATTGAAAGACATACATAGATTGAAAGTAAAGGCATGGAAAAAGATACTTCATGCAAATGGAAACAAACAAACAAAAAGCTGGAGTAGCAATATTTATATGAAACAAAATAAGCTTTAAAACGAGGGCTTTAATAAAAGATAAAGTACATTATATAATAATAAAGTGATTAATTCAACAAGAGGGCATAGCTCTAGCAAACATTTTTGCACCCAACATAGGAGCATCAAAATATATGAAACAAATATTGACTGATGTAAGGCAAAAATCAACAGTAATACAATTATAGTATGGGACATTAACACCCTACTGACACCAATAACAGACTTTCCAGACAAAAAACCAACACAGAAACAGTGACCTTAAATGACACACTACACCAGATGGATTTTATTGATATTGTTAGAGCATTTCAATCCAAAGAAGTAGAATATACATTCATTTCAAGTGCACATGGAACATTTTCTGTTTTTTTTAATTAAACGTTATTGGGGTGACAGTTGTTAGTAAACTTACATAGGTTTCAGGTGTAGATAGAAGATTGAATAAGGAAGATGTGGTATGTCTACACAATGGAACATTTTCTGATAGACTACATGTTAGACCACAAAGCAAGTCTCAATAAATTTAAGATTAAAATCATATAAAGCATCTTCTCTTTTATACCATTGTGGAATGGTATGAAACTAGAAATCAGAAGAAAACAGGCAGTAAACCCTCAGGCATTACCCTTAATAATATTTTTACTGATATATCTCCTCAGGCAAGAGAGTCAAAACAAACAAACAAACAAACAAATGGGACTACATCATACTAAAATTTTTTGCACAGCAAAGGAAACCATCAACAAAATGAAAAGACATCCTACTGAATGGGAGAAGATATTTGCCAGTGATACATCTGATAAGAGGTTAATATCCAAAATTTATAAGAAACTCATACAATTCAAAACCAACCAACCAAACAAACAAAAAACCAATCTAATTAAAAATGGGTAGAGAACTTGAATACACATTTCTCTAAAGAGGACACTCAAATGGCAAATAGGTAGAGGCTTTCCGTGGTGAGCAGAAAATACGGTGAATGCTGCTGCCAAGTGCCATCCAACGGAAAGGCAGGAATCTTCAATACGAAAAGCGGCACGTCGAAAATTAGTAACAGTGTGTGACATATTTCAACTTGTTCCGTGCAGTCAGTCTGGTGTGAGCTACGGTTAAGAGAAGGTGTGTTTTGAAATGTGCCATAAATCATCCTCCATCATCATGAAAATGCTCCGTGTCACACATCGCTTCTGGTATATGGCATTTTTTGTCAAGTAGAAACATTATGGTGTGTCCTCATCCACCTTATTCACCAGATCTCGCACCATATGACTTTGGGCTCTTCTCCAAATCAAAATGACCATGAAAGGTAAACGTTTTGAATAAATTCAGGACATGGAGGCAGCCACAACAGCACAACGAAAGACACAAAAGAGGGCTTCCAGAACTGCTTCAGAAAGTGGCAAGAACGATAGGATAAGTGCATTTGAGGTGAGGAGGAGTATTTTGGGGGGATTAATGGCAGTGTGTCTTTTACTGCAATATTTTTTTTATTTAAACATTCACTGTATTGTTTGATCACACCACATATCTAACAGTGTCAGATGGATATTAGAGTTATTGGGGTTATCACTTTTTGAGTTAAGTAAATGTGTAATCACTGTTTTTTGTGCACCTGAAACAAATATAGCATTGTATGTCAATGGTATTGTAATATAATATTGTATGACAAATATTTAAAAATTTTTATAAAATAAAAAAGTACTGTTTTTTTGAAATTACTTAATTTGCAAACATTACCATCAACACAAGTTGAGTAAAGCATTTTTTTATCTTTCTATACCAATATCATCATTATTATAATTAAAACCGGCTCTCATTCTAAATTCAAGATAAGGAATTTAATGTAATTATTCTAATTTATTTTGATGTATTTAGAAAAGTAGCTGAATTTATATGAAATGAAACAACTATTAAGTACAGATAACGTTAAAGTCTTACAACAACTGCCAATTAAGCATTCAATATTGATTAACACTTTTATAGGACTAGGTAAGTATTCCTTGCATAGCTACTTTGAAGCTATTTGCTATCATCTGCACATTTAGGGTCAAGTAGTGCAGCTGTGATGCAATTGATTTCTTCATGGCTTCAACAAAATAGTGTGAAATAGCTCAATAAACATGGAGAATCTCTTTATTAGCGTATTCTGAGTTATAGCCTTGCCAATTTGGACTTGAATTTATATCTGAGATTCTAGATGGGCTTCTTCTGCACTATAAAATGAAGGCTTAATAGGGATGTAAAACCAGTGTGTTGATCAGTAAGCATTTTGTAAAACTAGAAATTTCAATAAGTGAAGCATAGAGGCTGGAAGACAAACTGTTTGCAATATTAACAAGGACATATGACTTAATTTTTAGAGGTATTCATTTTAAGACAATAACAGTATGAATAGTGTATCATAACTTCTATCATATACTATTTAATAGTTAATGGGATCTATATTTTAAAATAACATGACAATCTTTAAAAAATTCAGAAAATGAAGTATGACTAACATATTTTAATAAATGATTTCATATTGCTTCTGCTTTAAAAGAGAGTAAGAAGCAGTTAGAGTTTGTAACATCAGATATTTTAGGGAATGTGGAAAAGATTATTTATGTGGTATAAAACATTCTAGTTTGAATTCATTATCTGTGATATCTAATAATATTTCGAACAGATAATATCTTATGCCTCATTTTATAGAGTTGGCAACTATATTTTGTAGCACATTACATTTATTAAGAAATAAAAACTGTTGTGGTATGAACTGTGTTATTTTAAATGAACTCTAGCAAAATAAAGCAAAATGATCATGAAAACAGTGTGTTCATTTAGCGAAATGTGCTTCATTTTGTCCTAAGTAAATTGATACCTACCTATTTATTTACTTTCTGTAAACAAACTATTTTCATTAAGGTCAAGTTATAAAGCTTGGATATTAGGGTTTACTCTTACTTTATCTGAGCTGATGGCTAAGTCCTACATCGTTGAGAATATTACACACCCTCATAATACCCCAAAATACCATATACCTAATTTCTAGAAACTTTTTTTTCGAGAACTATCTACACATATGATATAAGAAAGGGTAGAATCCATGAAAACTTTTTTGATAGTAGTCCCCGGCTTGGAGTGCAGAGTCTTATGACACAAAACATAGGGTAAAGACGAGAGTAAACAGGATGTTCACTCATGCTCTATAAACTTGGAAACAATGTGATGTGGATGGGTAACATTTTGCATACATTTATAGCATGAGTAGGCCAACACAATGATTTTTAAGAAATGTGATGCAGTACAGTATCTCAGTTGGAATTTTACTTTTCAAATTTATTTCTTAAGTAGGCACAGGTTATGAGATTGAGGAATAATGTGCTGGCAACAATAGTGGTAGAAGACTAGCCACAAAGCCTTCAAATTTACAATGTTTTCCCAAGAGATAAAAGAAAAATTCTAGCACTTTATATTTAATTTGCTCTCCTATACTTAAATAAGTTATTATTAAAATGGTTTATAAATAGAGCTTGTTGATGACTCTAGTATTTAAATTAAAATTGTTATAAACTTGAATTATTGGGTGAATTATATCACAGTTTTGTGTGCAGAAGTGTGTGTGGCTGTGTGTATACACAAGTGTGTGTTTGTATACATGTGTATGTTTGTACATTCATAGAATCTAATGGAGCACAACACATATAGCTGCCAGGTATCAAATTGTTTAAGTCTTGACTTATAGACACTTTCCAATCCTGTCTATTATCTATACTTTCTCCTTTCCTAATTTTTCTTTCCATTCATCTAGTAGCAAGTCTATTTTTTTTTTTTTTTTTTTTTTTTTTTTTTTTTAGCTGAGCCATCCCGCCACCTGTTGGCAGCTCAGGGCTGCTCAGCTCGGGCTGACTCGAACCACTGTTGCTCAGAGCTCAAACTCTTGAGCGAGCTCTTAACCAACTGAGCCACTCAGCCGGCCCTGCAAGTCTATTTTTTTAGTCTGCTTTTGTTTAACATGTTATATTATAGGATAAAATCACACTCAAATTATCACAAAGATAAGAATTTTAATAATAGGTTACTTAAGAGAAAGTTGATACTGTCTTTGCTGATATGCTATGGAGACTGCATGTGATTATTTTTATCATTTTATATTTAAATTTTTCTACTACTGCTACTAGTAATAACAGATGATGTTTAACATAGAAACTAGAACATTAAAGAGAAAAGAAAAATACATAATCTTTTCATCAAACATCAACTAATATTAATATTCCACTTTTTTCACCAGTGCATATACACACACGTGCACACACACACTCACCTTCCCATGTAGCTCAGAAAAATTAGCAGAGGAGAAAGCCATAATTATTAGATATGTATGCATTAGAGTTTTCCAGTGAAATAGAACCAATAGGAGATTAGATAGATAGATTAAAATATGATTAATGAATTCAAAGATTGCAATATTTCATATTTAATTGTATAGTTTTCTTTATTTTCTATTGTGAATTTTCTCAAAAAGCAAATTAATTATAGTCAGATGAGGGGAAATATACATGAGGGGAAATTTCCTAGAGGAAATAATTATTCTGCTGGGAAGAAAACTCCAGTTATACATAAAAATTTTTCACAAACATGATATTACCAAAGGGGATAATATAAGTAAGTACCTGTTCTATTCTAATTATTGAAAGGTCACAATTCCTTTGCTTTTTTTCTCAATCAACCTTAATATATTCCTACACACTAAATCACCAACCTAATATCCAAAAAACTGGGATAAGTATTAAATAAATTAAAATAATTATTAGCTAATTATTGCATCTGTTTAAGATTAATTATATCCTTTCTAAGAAAGGCTACAATATTTGAACATGCATACATTATTGGAATAACACATTAAATCTATAAGTCATCTAACTTAGGATACATAGTATTTTCATTCAAATTTTCAAATATTCATTTAGCTCTTAACTAGATGTCCAACTGAATATCACATAGCAAGACAAAATTAACAAAAATAATCCAGGAGCAAAATCACACACCCGCGCACATGCATGCACACACACAGACACAGACACAGACACACACACACACACACACACACACACACACACACACACCAACTCTGGCCCTTTGTTTCCCACTACCCTATTTTATTTGTGGCATAATAATTGTGAGTAAATAAATTTGTCTTATTTGGTTGTTTATGTGTTCTTGACAACTAAGCCAGATTTATAAAAGCACCTTTTATTATTCACTGCAATAATTCCCAAGACTTACATGATAAAGCAATATTTGTTAAGTGAATAAATGAGCTAATAATTGAATTCAATATTATCCAGTTCTGTGAGCTGCTTCAGTAAATGTCTTGAGGGTTTACTATAAAGACCAAAGAGCAAAGAGATTTAGCTAAAGGCTAATGAACACAACTGAAATCTCTTATGCAACTACTGTAGACGCTACACAAGAAGTATAAAAATAAGCAAAAATTAGAGGTTTTGGCTTCAGAAATATTTTAAATGTCCAAAATATATTTTGTTATTCTTAATTATCATTTAACATTACTGTTAATAGTGATTGACTATACCATGAAATGTATACTTTCCAAACATTTGCAATATGCTCTATGAATATTACCATATATTTGCCTGGATCTGTATTATCTGTTTAAAAGGAAGAATTTTAAAGTAAACATATAATTTCTGGTCTAGTGAAAACTTCAGAAATACTAGCATCACAGTGAGAAACATAAGAAGTTGCTATAGGTTATTCATCAAATATAGCTTTTATAATTTTTTTTCTCACCCCCTGGCTTTCTAAACACTACTTTAGTTTCTAGCCAATGGTGTATCTAAAAACATAAGTATCAAGAAACTATTTATTTGCCATTTCAATGCAATTTTCTCTATGTGAAAAAAGAAAAGGATTAAACGTTCAGTGTTTTCAATTAGAATATTAGATTGGGGGTATATCTATATTACTTGTTTTGATAATGGAAAGAAAGAAGACTTCAAAAATCTTTCAGCTATTTTAAATATGTTCACAATTTATCTAAGTCATATTTCCCAAGCTATAGCAAGGATTTGAAGCAGAAATACCATGGAAATAATAGTAATTTAAGCATATCATGATATACTGGCCTCTACACAACCCATATTTATCTGAATAGTTGTTAAAGCTGACAACCACAGCCAGAGCCTAACTTTCAAAAATCGTTTGCCTTTTCACAGAAAGACAATTCCACTAAATCATATAAATATAATAATAGAGTTTTAACAGAAGGTAAAATTGGTACAAAACTGGAACTGTCACTATTATTCACCATCTTCTTTACCTTAAAAAAAAATCCCTTTTGGCAAACCATATGCAGTATATGTATGGACACTTAAAGGAGTACTCATGTATTTACATGCCTCTTCACTTATTTATAGACAATGACTTAAGGATTCAAGAATAATAAAAAAGTTAAAGGCTAATTTGTACAATTTACTGAAATGACATCCAATAATTTTGTATTTTTATGACATAGAAAATTCACATAAAAGTATTACTTCAAAAATAAGAAGAGGAAATAAAAAATATATATAGTGTGTGATATGGAGTAAGTAGACCTGGCTGCAATTAAACTTTTGGAGCCTGTAGTTGTACTTCTGAACCAAATTATTGGGTGATTTTAGGCTAAAAACTAAAACTTTCTAAGACTGTTATTTTTATGGATAATAGTGTTTTACAAAATTGTATCACATAATTTCTAAAACTCAGTTTATTTAATTCCCTTAAAATGAAGACATTTCTCAGTAATATGGGGGGAAAATTTTTGAAGAAGAAAAAGCTTTCAAATTTCAGAATAATTATTTTGGTCATTCATATATGCAAGCCTCTATACTTAGAGTTTGAAATGGTCTAAGATAAAACCATGAGTCTTAGTGTTAAAAAAGGAACACAAAACAAAACAGTAAAGCAAATAACAGCAACTCAAATTGATTAAATACACATTAGGTTGTCAGAAAAGTCATGATGCATGTTTGCAACAGATGACACTAGTTGATTTTTGGAAGTACTAGTGTCATTCACATCTATGTTATTGATATGTCATTTGACAGCTGACAGTTCTAGCTTCATTCTAAAAAATAAAGTGAGCGATTTGGTTGCGTTTTGGAGATTTTACAACAAGTTGAAGATGGAAGACCAAACTGTGCATTTTTGCCATATTTTACTTTTTTACTTCCAGAAAGGGAAGAACACACATCAAGCTTGTGAAAAGTTGCATAAAGTTTATGGTGACAATGGTCTACAAGAACATCAGTGTCAATGATGGTTCACGAAATTCCGTGCTGGTGATTTTTATCTCAACGACGCTCCTCAGTCAGGAAGGCCCACCGAGGTTGATGATGACAAAATAAAGGCATTGATAAAGTCAAACCCACATTACACAACACAAGAGATTGCAGGAACATTGAATATCTATCATTCAAGCGTTCCCGATCACCTGAAGAAGCTGGGATAAGTAAACAAGCTTGATATTTGGGTTCCGCATGAACTCAAAGTTCATTTGACAGCATGTATAAACTTCTGCAATGTGCTCATTAAACATGAAGAAAACAACCCTTTTTTGAAGCGGCTGATAACTGGTGATGAGAAGTAGATTATTTACAACAATGTGGTGCACAAACGGTCTTGATCCCGACGTGATGATTCACCTCAAACGACATCGAAAGCAGACATTCATCAGAGGAAGGTTATGCTCTCAGTGTGGTGGGATTTTCAAGGTGTCGTGTTTTTTGGGCTCCTACTAAGGGACCAAACAATCAATTTGAATGTATACTGTGGGCAATTGGACAGTTTGAATGAATCCATTATCTAGAAATGTCCAGAGCTTGTTAAACGTAAAGGAGTTGTGTTCCATCGCGACAACGTGAGACCACGCACAAGTCTGATCACCCGTCAAAAATTATTGGAGCTTGGATGGGATGTGTTGCCACACCCATCATACTCGCCTGACCTTGAGCCACTGTCAGACTTCCACTTGTTTCTGTCTCTTTAAAACTCCTTCCATGGTATAACATTCAATTCAGATGAGGCTGTAAATCAGCACCTTGTTGAGTTTTTCGCAAATAAAAACAGGTCCTTCTATGAATAAGAAATTATGAAGCTCACTGAAAGATGGCAAAATGTTATTGAACAAAATAGGCAATATGTCATTGATAGTCTTTGTTCTTTCAAAGCTCATATAAATAAATGAGCTTTGAAAAACGCAGACAAAATACATCATGGCTTTTCTGACAACCCAATATTATAATCCAGGCATTGTGCTAATGATGATAGATCAAAATTTTTTCTTTATGTGCTAAATGTTATAACTATTTTATGCTAAAAATCCTACTATGGTTGACAATTTTAAACACTTAAGAAAACATGACTCATAGAAAATTTAATTAAGCCATTTTTGTTAGTATATATAACCTATGCTTTAGATTACTATGCAACACTGCTTCTTATTTGCCTAGATTATCCCTATTTCATGCCAGTGGTTTCCTCTATGACTTCCTTTTTCCTAAAATTGCACTCTGATAAGTAATCACCATTAACGTTTACTTTCTAAAATTCATTATGTAATTCTGGTGCTTTAGTTTTAAGAGTAGACTTATTTTTTTCTTATTTCTAAAAGTAATGCTTATCTTAAATTATTTCTAAAATTTTAGAATGAGTTATGCTAAAGTAGCAGAAAAATCATACATAACAGTAACTTAAATAGTTTTAAAGTTTATTTTGATTCTTTAAAATCATTTAAATCAACCTGGAGGCAAGCAGTCCAAGGTTAGAATGATGATTCTAATTCAGGACATTTTCAAGGACCCACAACTAACCACTCCATCAATCCTGAAACATGATTCTAAACCATATGGTCCAAGATTTTGCATCAATTTTATAGGTAGCAGAATGCAGCGACAAAAAAAAAAAACAAGGAAAAATATCTCTTAAGAGAGGAAAGTGACAGAAATCACTTTGGCTTTCATAATTTTGGCCAGAATTTGGTTAGGACCACCCTTACCTACAAGGAATTTTGAGAAATGTATAGTCAGCCCTCCATATTCACAGGTTCTGCATTCATGGATTCAACCAACCATAGATTGAAAATATTCAGAAAAAAAGATGTTGTGTTGCTGAAATGTATTATGTAGTTAGACCTACGAGGGTTGCTTCTGTATTGAACATGTATAGGCTTTTTTTTCTTGTCATTATTCCCTATGTAGTAGATATAACAACTATTTCTATAACATTTACATTGTATTAGGTATTGTAGGTAATCTAGAGATGATTTAAAGTACACAGGAGAATGTGTGTATATGGTTATATGCAAATACTACACCATTTTATATAAGGGACTTACAGATCCATGGATTCTGGTATTCACAGGGGGACCTGGGACCAATCCTTTGCACATACTGAGGTACAACTGTAATTAGTCATGGAGTCCAGGTTGCCATAGACTTGATGTGCAATAATGAGTATTACCTCTGCCACATTTCATAACATACCTTAAATAGTGACTTTTAAAAGGGGAAAGGGGTCAGAGATTTCAAAAATCAGTTATTTTGCAATATTTAGTAAATTATTATTCCACAATTATGATTTAAGCACTATGACCTCCAAATTCTTCTCCAAGTTCTAATCTTCTCAGTAGTCCCTTTTATTGTCCTTGTTGCTGCTGTTGCTTCCTCATCTAAATGTTGAAGTGGCTCAGGTCTTTGTCTCCAACCACTTTTCCTCTCTATCTACAGTAGTTTCCTAGGAAACATCAGTCCCTGTGGTTTTAAATAATTTATATATATTGCAATATTTACATGTCCCAAACTACTCTCTCCTCTGAACTCTAGAATTAAATATCTAATTAAACTTCACATGGGATATAATGGTGCTCATGGTTTGTCTCTTCCCTAAACGTGCCCCTTCTTAGGTGGTTTGCCTCCATAAAAGACAATTCCAGGGCCAGCCAAGTGCCGCACTGGTTAGGAGTTGGCTTGGGATGCCAGTTCTGAGCAGCAGGGACCTGATTCGGATCCCACATGAGGGCCAGTGATGCTGCGCCCTCTACAGCTAAGATGGTGAACAACAGCTCAACATGGAGCTGGGCTGCCTTGAGTTGCTGGAGATGACATAGGCTGCAGTAGGGCTTGCCAGCAGTGCGTGTGAGCTTTCATGAGCTGCTGTGAGCCACCTGAGTGGCCGTCCAATGGCCAGCGAGCAACTGCCTCACGGGGGAAGTGCGCAATGATAATACCAACATGGGCCAGTGAAGCCACATCCTCCACAACTAAACTGAAGAACAAAAGGATAGTAATTTGTCTATTTCCCTTCCCCGATTCCCCAATGCTGTTCCCCTTCACCAATTTTCCAATAAAATCTTTAAAAAAAAAAAAGACAACTTCATTCGTCTGACGCTAAGAGCCACAATTTTGGAGTAGCTTGTTTACTTTTTTCTTTCTGTGACAAACACATATCTAAATTATATTACATGTACCTTAATTAATTCTGCTAACATTTATTTAATAGCCTTTAAAATACTTCAAAATCTCCTTTCATTCTCAGAAATTGTTCAACTACCACCCAGGTTTCATCCACAATTATTTATTTGCAATATCTTCCCTACTGTGTGTTCCTCTTTTTATCCTGAGCCCTTGTACTCTATTCCCCAGATATAGGGAAGCCAAAATGATGGAGGTAATTACAAGCTAGATTTCCTTCAAATGTAAAATAATTAGTTAAAAAATTGTCACCCTTATTATTTTATAATAGTTTGGTAGATAAGTTATGACATATAACACATATATACTCATCATAAAATTCAACGATTTCAATTGCACAATTCTGTGATGATTTTTTTAATAACTTTAATAAGTGGTATAACTATCTCCACCAATCACTTTTAGTGCATTTCCTTCTCTCCAGAAAATTCCCTTATTGCCTATTTGCAGCTAATCCCCACTTCAACACATAGCCCCAGGCCACCAATAATCTATTTTTAGTCTCAATAAATTTGCCTTTTCTGAGTATTTCATGTAAATGAAATCATAGACCATGTAGTCTCTTGGTTCTGGCTGCTTTCACTTAGCATAATGTTTTTTGAGAATATGTACCATGCTTGCAGCTGAATAGTGTTCCATTGTATGAATATAACATTTTGCCAATGTGGCCTGTACACACAGACACACACACACACAGACACACACACACACACACAATTGTATATATGTATGATATATATAATTACATATATATTTTTTTTTTTTAGCTGAGCCATCCTGCCACCTGTTGGCAGCTCAGCTGCAGCTCAGCTTGGGCCATGAATCAAACCAGTGACCCTCTTGCTCAGAGCTCACACTCTTGAGTAAGGTCTTAACCAACTGAGCCACCCAGCTGGCCCTATAATTACATATTTTATACACACATACAACGCAGTTGGTCTTCACTATTCATGGTGGTTTTATAAAATCTCCATGAAAATTAGTGAATGATTAACCACTCTTCACAGGGGAAAAATACATGTGTTTCACATGCATTATAATCTCAACTCCTAAGAAAATTCATTCTAGTAGATTTTATTTTCTTTATTTTACAAAAGGGAAAAGGAATTTCAAAAATATTGACTGACTTGCCTGAGGATGGTCCATTAACAGGCTCCTGAGTTGAGATTGAGACCTCTTCAAATGACTCAAGCGCCAGAGCTTCTTACACCCCATTTCATGGCTGCCTGTTACCTCTGTTCCCTTGTAATCTCTGCATAGGATTAAAACAACATGGTCAAGCATCACCTTGTTTGACTTCAGCTGGGAATTTTCACATCCTGGAACTCTAAATATCTGTATTGTGCAAAATAAAATTTGTACATACAATGTGCACATATGTAATTTATAGGCAGTCAATCCACATTATTAATGGATCCCATATTTGGGAATTAGACTGCCAACTAAAGTTTATTTGTAAGCCCCAAGTCAATAGTCGAGGTACTTTTGCAGTCACTTGTAGACAAGTGCAGAGCTGTGGAAAAATTTGAATACCTGGGCATGTCTGTTCCCACCTGAGGTTGAACAAAGCTGCACTCTGCCTTCTTGCCTTAGTTCTCATGTGGAAAATAAGTGTCTTTTTCAGGGTCTATTTGGTGCCATGGTTTTCACATATTTGAGTTATTTGTTAGTGATTTAACTATTTAAAGTGACAACTGATCACAGTGCTGAAGTGCTGTGGAACATTCTTGAGCCCAACAAAGCTGTGATGTGCCTTGTAGAGAAAATATGTGCTAGATAAGCTTCCTTTGGGCATGAATTATAATACTGCTGGCTGTGAGTTTAGTGGTAATGAATCAACAATGTGGTATATACAGAAAAAGGAAGAGGATATTCACTGAACTCTATGTGAGGCCACTCTGGAAAATGCTAAGGTATCATCTATAGTGAATGAGGGAACTATGGAACAGATGCAAAAGTGGCTAAAGGTGTGGATTCAAGAGATGATGACTGATAAAAAGTGCAGTGGACAGCATCCTGATGAGGCTGGAAGCTCACACATGTGACTGTATTCACCTGGTGAATGGGCTGAATGGGATCAGAGCATCAGAAACTACCCTTCACTATTGGTGAGAATGCAAATAGTCCAGTCACTTTGGAAGACAGTTGGGTGGTTTCTTGCAGAGCTATATGGTTCTACCTTATCACCCAGTAATCAACACTTCTAAGTATTTATCAAACTGATTTGAAAACTTATGTCCACATACAGAAAACTGCACATAAATGTTTATAGAAACTTTATTCATAATTGTCAGGAAAATGAAAACAACCGTATGTCCTCCACTAAGTAAATCAGTTTAAAAAAAAATCTGTGTGACATCTATACAATGACATTTTATTCAGCAATAAAAAATAATTAGCGATCAAGACACTAAAAGATATGGATAAATGTTAAATGCATATTAGTAAGTAAAATAAGTCAATGTGAAAGGGCATGTTCTGTATAATTTTAATTATATAACAGTCTGAAAGAAGGAAACTATAGAGACATTAAAAAGATCAGTGTGTCAAAGGTCTTGGGGACAGCAGGGAAGAGCTGAACAGGGAGAGCCCAAGAAAATTTTCAAAGAGGTTAAACTATTCTCTATTATATGTAATTGCAGTTACATGACATTATGCCTTTGTCAAAACCATTGAAATTTAATAGATGAAAAATGTAAACATATTATCTAGGAGGCTGAGGATTCATAAAGTGGAATGCAGAATGTGATAAAATAAACCAATTGTATTTTAAGTGTGTTTAACAACCTGACTACCTTAGTCCATTCAGGCTGCTATAAAAAATGTCACAGACAAGGGGGCTTATAAATAGCAGAAATGTATTGCTCACAGTTCTGGAGACTGGATGTCTGAGATTAGCCATCAGGAACTAAGAAGGGCTCCCCGCAGGCTGTAGACTTCTCCTTGTATCTTCACATATTGAAAGGAGCTAGGGAGCTTGTTGGTATCTACTTTACAAGGACACTAATTCCATTCATGAAGCCTCCTTCCTTGTGACCTAATCATCTCCCAAAGACCCCACCTACCAATGATCATGCCTGGGGGTTAGGATTTCAATATGTGAATTTAAAGGGACACAAACATTCAGATCATAGCCCTCGTTAAAGGGGGTAGAGGAAAATGTGCTGACTGAAATAACTGTATATGAAAGGAATCTTTCAAACTGAAAGCAAAAGAAATTATACATAAACACTGTAGTCTAGTTGATAAAGTTTTTTCTCCCACAGGGATGGATACAGGTTAACAATTCTGATTGTGCTATACATGTGTGTGAGCACTGAACAATTATGCAAATGGATAGCAGAAGGCAAAATTCAGGTTTTTTCATTTTTGGAGTGGATGTTTACATGTAATCATGGGGATGAGAACATAATGACCTGTGGGATAATTGATTAGAATTGGAGAAATTAGTATGAACACATATATACAGATGGTTAGATAGATAAGTATTTATAGATATATGCATATACATGGGTTAGCACTATACATATATATTTTCACCCTATAAACTGAACAGGCCTAGAAGCAATGAAACCTAGTAGCAATTGTCACACCTAGATCATGATTTCTAATACCATCCTCCAGCAGAAGGAACAAGGGCTCCTGATTAAGGACTGAAGAAGGCAGTACACAAGGTGAGCCTAGAATATCTTGTGGTGCCACAGGATAATATAGAACTCAGCACACATACTCATGCATACACATGCATACACATATATGTATGCACACACTGATGGTGCTATGTCAAAGGGACATAGATGCCAAATGAAAGAGTTTCTGATGGCTAAAGCTGTAGCCATTTGAGGAACAAAATAAATATGTTAGTACTGGGTTAATATTCTAAATATAAATAAATATCAATGAGTCCATACTGAGATATATATATGATTGAATAAGTAAATAAATGAGGGAGAAAGATAAATTATTTGGGATACATCTAGACACTTCACCTCAGGGAGATAGATTGTAACTCCTCACCACTAAAGTGTGGGTTATACTAAGTGACTTGCTTTCAAAAGTGTACTATGAAAAGGGGGATGGAGAGTGACTTTACAGTGGAAAATTCTCACAAATTCTACCTAGCTAGGTAATCAAGGTCAATATCAACAGTGATAAGTCTAGCAAATAGTATGTACCCTTGATATGATGTAATAAAAATGATACCTCCCTTATGTGGCCTTCCCTTCAAAAGCCAATAACTCCAGTCTATTTTTGAGGAAAACATCAGACAAATCCCAGTAAAAGGACATTCTACAGAACACCTGTTAAATTAGCTAACCAAGAAGTCCATTAGACTGAAGTGGCTATAATACTTTGGTGGCCTGTGTAAGCAAATCAAGACCCGAGCCTGTAAATGCCTCAAGTTTGAGAAATTGAAACCTAAGGATAACCAATCACATACAACCAACTAAGGTTTCAAGTTATAGTCAATCAATCAAATAATTTTCTTTCTTCACTTCCACAACTCTTTTTATGTGGTTTCCCCCTAGCTTCTCTCAGCTGAGTACCCTCTAACTACTTCTGGTTTGGTGCTGCCTGATTCAAATCAATATTGCTCAAATAAATCTTAAAATTTTTAATAAACCTCAGTTTATATTTTAACATACCTTACCAGCATCCCTCAAAACATTTATCAGAAACGAGGGAAGCCTAAGAAACTGAAACAGATAACAGAAGCCTGAGGAGACATGACAACTAAATATAATATAGTATCCTGTGTGGGCCCCTGAATAAAGTATGGACTTTAGGTAATAATGTATTAACATTGGTTCATTAATTCTAATAAATTTACTAGTGATGTAAAATGTTATCAGTTAAGGAAAATAGGTGAGGGTATATGGGAAATCTCTGTACTAAATTTTCAATTTTTCAATAAATCTAAAACTGTTCTAAAAACCCTTATTTAAAATTATGGCAGATATTATTCTAAGTAGGGAAATGCTTCAAACATTTCATTAGAATTTATGATAAAATGTTTTCCATTATTAATACGTAGACAACTATTATTATTTAGAGGATCTATATAGCACAGTTAGACACAAAATAAAATGAAACTATGTAACATCTTGAATGTGAAAACAACACTGTCATCATATGCAAGTTTCCAGATTACTAAAAATGAAAACAAATTGACAGAGCAACCATTTGAATATTTTAAGTGAATTTTAAAAGATAGTTGGTCAATCAGTAGCTTTAAAAAGACAACTATGTAATGTTAGACAATATTTACGAATCATATATATGATTAGGAGTTAATACCAAGAATATTTAACTATCTCCTAAAACTCTCAATAACCAAGAAAACATACAAACAAATAACCCAATTAAAAAATAGACAGGGGACTTGAAAAGACATTTTTCCAAGGGAGATAAACAAATGGCCAATAAGTATATGAAAAGGTATTCAATATCATTAATCACTAGGGAAATATAAATCAAAACCACAATGACATATCCCCTTACATCTATTAGAGTATCCACTATTAAAAAAATAAACAATAACATTTATTCTCTAGGATATAGGGAAATTAGAATTGTTTTTTATTGTTGGTAGGATTGTATATAGAATGGTGTAGCTGCTATGGAAAACAATATGGCAGTTTCTTAAAAAAATTATAAATAGAATTACCATATGACCATCAATTCTACTTCTGGGTATCTAACCAAAGAATTTTAAGTAGGTTCTCAAAGATTATATATATATATATATATATATATATATATATATATATATATATATATATATATATATATATATATATATACACACACAATCTCCATGTTCATAGCAGCATTAATCACAATAACCAAAAAGTGGAAATAATCTAAATGCCCACTGGCAGATGAATGGTTAAACTAAATGTGGCATAAACATACAATGGGCTGGAAGAGGAAGGAAATTCTGATGTATTATGCTAACAGAAATAAGCAGTTACAAAAGAAAAAATCTGTATAATTCCAAATATGTGAGGTATCCAAAGTAGTCAAATTCATAGAGATAGAAAGTAGAATGGTAGTTGCCAGGGGTTAGGAGGCATGACATCAATGGAGAGCTGTTGGTCAATGTGTAGTTTCTGTTTTTCAAGACAAAAAGTGTTTTGGAGATTGGTTGTACAAGAGTGTGAATATACTTAACAGCTCATAATTTTAAGGAAATTAGATATTCACTTATAAAACTTATACAAGGTTGTTATGATAAAAATATTAAAATACTATCTAGAATTTGTAAACAAGTACACATGAATTAAACATGTTTTTTAAAAAGATGTGTACTAAAACTATTTTTTAAAAAAATAATAAATGCATAACTCATGCTTGTGTTTATTTCTGGGTTAGAGGGCAGAAAGATGGGCAAATGGAGAGAATATAAAGGGGTGCAAAGTTCAGGTAACATTCTACTTTTTATGTTGGATGATGGGTTTATGGCTAGATATTTTAAAGTAAAAGTAAAAATTGAAAAATAAAGAAATAAAAAAATACCCAAACCAATTTGTCAACAATGTATAACTTTATAGCAGCCACAATTTAATTTTCAATAAAAAAATTGGACTTGAGAATTCAAGTAGTTTTCTTGTAAGAAAAAATCCTATATTTTATATTCTTTGGGAAGAAAAGCTGAAACAAATGAGCTGTGTACTTAGAAAGGGAAAAAAAAATGACAGCAGTTCTTTCTGTGATTTTTTGGATGTATTATTATGTGGCTACAAGCATAGGGGGTTTTACTTAGGTTAGGTTTACTCTTTCATTTTGCACAGCTACCAAAAAGTGGAATCAACCTCTATGACCACCTACTTCAGTTACTTTATTAGCAGTTGCTTAAATATCATCTTTCTTGGCATATGACCAGCTATTACAGAGTACATCAAATTTCACTTTACTACTATTACTATAATTACATTCTGAATTTTTATGCTCTCATACATCAAATTGAGTATGATCATTACATGCAAATTTGATCTAGAAGTAAGTTAAGAATAGCGGTGTTTAAGATGATATAGTAGAGTATATAGATAAGAGAATACCTTAAAACATGAGCCCACTAATGCAGTCAAATACTCTAAGATCATTTTTAAATTGGCATGTGAGTTTCTAAAAAGGCAGTTAAGTTAAATAACAAATTTATTCAGCTCTAATGAATATTTTATTGGCTTTCAGATATAATTGCCCTCTATCAGGGTCATAGCATTAACATGAAAATTAGTCATTATCTTCTCTATGAGAATTGTAAAGAGATCCCTGTTAAAGTTTTTGAAGGAGTTTTTCAATGAAATAACTTCACACACTGTTGGCATTGTATAATAACTTGAAAATACCTCTTCAAACTTCCTTTATGTGTTGATTCTAAAATCACATTTAAAAAATGTCTTCAAAAGCAGAGAGATAATACATATCTTTACATATTTCTTTCTGCAGTGGTATTAATATATGAAAATTAGAAAGAACAATAGATAATCATACCCTTTCTGTTGGTATATTTGTTATACATTATTAGTTCACAATTAGCATTTCATAATAAAGTATAATAAAACATTTTGGAGAAAGTAATTTTAAAAATTAACTAAGTCATACATTTTTTTTTTTTTTTAGCTGAGCCATCCCACCACCTGTTGGCAGCTCAGCGGCTGCTCAGCTCGGGCCGGGACTTGAACCGCTGTTGCTCAGAGCTCAAACTCTTGAGCAAGCTCTTAACCAACTGAGCCACTCAGCTGGCAAGTCATACATTTTTAAAATGTGATTTTTTTTCATGAAAATAAGCTGAAAGCATTTGATATAATATAGCTGAAAAGTTACTGATGACCATAAGAAATTAGATATTGCTCATGGATTATGAAAACTGCATATAATATTTATCTCACGAGTAAAAGTAATATGCTAGCATTCTACACCAAACTGTAGCAGAAAATCTCCAACTGAGGTACAGAGATGGAGATTTGTGGAAATCATGTATCTAAGAAACATTTGTTATAATATTCCTTGAGTAATTTGCTGGTAAATTACAGAAATAGAATTCCTGAAAAACTTTCTAAGGAACTCTGGCATGAAGATATAATTATGGTATTTCCATATAGAATTTTACTAGAGATGAACTTCGAAGTCATAATAACAATAGAAAGAAAATTCTGAAAGATTAACCTTGAAACCTAGTAACTGTTGGTCATTTGCAAACCCTTACAACACAGATAAGAAATACATGAAATTTTCCCATTCGTATTAAAAAAGCATGGGATGCAGAGATAAAAGTTAGAACTATTAAAATAATGACAAACACAGAGAGTACCACTCAATAACATCAAATCCATGAGGGCAAATCACAGTTATGATAACACATTTTACAAGTGTGTCACTATAGGATTATAGAATTTAGGCACAGAAGAGTATTATTTTCTTTACTTAAATGTGGTGCCATGAAATCCCCACCTACTCTTTAAGACATATCTTAAATATTATGTATTATTTATGACATAGCTCAAATACCTTCTCCTCCATTCTCCTAAGAAAAATCAGCCTTAGTTACTTCTATTCTCACTTCGTCCTCTGTCTATAGCTTGATAAAACATTTAACACATTGATGCCAGTATCATATTTCAAATATTCTAAATGCATATTTTTCTACATTATAATACCTCTAAAATCTTGACTTGTGTTATAATTGATGTGATAAGAGAGAACTGGGTCAGTTTTCATTGGCAGTATTTTTTTTTCTTTCTTAATGGTATGTAAAATAATTGTGTTACAATCAATGGTGATATAGATGTACTGAAATGCAGTAATAAATATACTTGCCTATCTTCATCACCAGACAGTGAGTCCTCAAGGGTGAGATCCATATCTTAATCCTTTATATTTCTCAGAGCCCCAAAGAGTGCCTGTCATATAATAGATAAGCAATAAAAGAATGGATGATGCTACCTTATTATCAGTCTGATAATTATTGTTACAATAAAAATAAAAAAAACTTTCAAAATTTTTTTCTCTAAGAACATATAGCCAAAAATGATTAAATAAAGACAACAACATATGTCTCTCAGGTACAGATTATTTACACTGTCTAAAGTGACATGCTTTTTTCAATACAAAGTGAGAAAGATAGAGAGAAGGTTCATGTAAACTGGGGAGAGACAGTATATATAACAATTATAAATAATATGATAGCAAAGTCTAGGACAATTTAACAAAATTAAAAGAGAGAGAACGATCTGAGATCATATGCAGCTGAATTACTTATTAACTGTTCACTTTGAGAATTTAATTTTGCATTGAGTATCAGAAATGCATAATTCATTGTCCAACACAATAAATTTTGAGAATAAAAGAGGACATTAATTTTTTTTTGTCAGGACAATTTTATAAAGTAAAATTGACTCAGGCATTTATATACTGATCATTTGGAATATTTAAAGAAATCAAAATAAAATAAAAATAAAGAAAAGCAGAAAATGAAAAGAAACCAAGCTACTTTTGGGGACCTTAACTAAGAGGAAAATATGTGAAGTCCGATTTAAAAAAAAAAAAAAGAAAGGGAATGTCCTTATAAGCATGAGGAAGTCATAAAATATGTTACACTGAATTCCAATATATTCACAAATTTAAAAAAATTTTTAAACAATGCATTTGAGACTTCAGCTAAGATGGCAAAGTAGGTAAATGCTGTGCTCACTTCCTCCCACAACCACATCAAAATTACAACTAAACTATAGAAAAACCATCATTGATAACCACCTGGAGGCTAGCAGAACAGAAGTCCTATAACTAATAATATACAGAAGAAGACTTCTGGAGACTGGTAAAAAGGGAGGAGATGAGGGACAGGCTGGTCCCACACCCATGAATGGCGGTTAAAAATCAGGAGAAATATTTCAGCTGTGGAGGTCCTCCCAGAAGAGAATGGGGACCCAGCCCCATCTCAGGTTCTTCAGCCCGTGGTTCCAGCGCTGGGAAGAAAGTCCCCCAAACTTCTGGCTGTGAACACCAGTGGAGGTTGAAGCTGAGAAGGAGGGTGCTGAAGTCTGAGGTGCTCCTCTTAAAGGGGCCACACATGGACTCACTTGATCTGAGCTCCTGCACTGGGGCAGCAATTTGAAAAGTGCCAGGGGTCTATGGGGAGGAAGTGAAAACTGTCTTGCTTTTGTGAAAGGGCTGGAGAGGAAGCTTTCTCCCAGACAGAAGTGCCGGTAGAAGCCATTGTTCCCTTGTAGAACAAGTCCTCCCACTCACCCTGAAGGCACAGATGGGCCCAATGTCTGAGTAGCCATCAATCTGGGTCGGGCACTTTGCCCTGCCTTGGTGCTTCCCTGAGACTTGCCCCACCCAATAACTATGGATGGTGTCAGATGGGTACCAGATTACCAGGGTGATCACTTCATAAGTTATACAAATATCTAATGCCTATGTTGTGCACCTGAAACTAATACAATATTGTGTGGCAACTGTAATTGAGCAATAAAAAAATTTATAAAAATTACATTTGAAAGATATACCTAAATGACTTAATAACATTTTTAAACACCTAAGAACTATTTGTTCTAATAATATATGCCATGCCATTTTTCATTGAAACTGGTTCTTCACAAGTGATTAGAGGATTAATGCAAATATACTCAAGATGAGTTACTTAATAAGACATGGACCCTTTAACTGATTACTTAATTATATTTAGGAGAGTCAGATGTTTCTCAGTGGCTTTTTCTGAAACAATATCTATCTATCTATATATATATATATATATATATATATATAGATAGATAGATATAGATCTATAGATCTATCTATCTATCTATCTATCTATCTATATATATATATATATATATATATATATATATATATATATAGAGAGAGAGAGAGAGAGAGAGAGAGAGAGAGATTATTTGATCTTTTCAGATCTATTTACTACTGAGTTAACTTCATAGACTTTGTATTTAAGGTATTAGTTTTATGATATGTAATATTTTTATAACAAATACCTGATTCTAAAATTTAAAATAAAAGATTTATAAAAATAATGAAACATTAATGAATCATTCTATCAAGGCTTAAAATAGTAAAATCAACCAGTTAAGTGATTATGGTTCTAACATTGTTGAGAGAGAGTGAGAATATATATATATATATATATATATATATATATATATATATATATATATATATACACACACACACACACACACACACACACACACACACACACACACACACACAAACAAATGCTACTTAATAACGTGTCCAAGTAAATTATCCAAAACCTTTTATATTTATAGGATAATGTATTTCATGTTCTTGTTAACAGTTAAATTTTAAATTAATTTCTTAGTTTTCACATGTGTAAATACAACAATATGTATAGAGACCTTAATAGGCACCTCACCATGGAAGAAAAATAGGTGGTAAACAAGCATTTGAAAAGACACTCTACATCATATATCTTCAGGGAAATGCAAATTAAAACAACAGTGAGAAACCACCACACACCTATTCGAATGGCCAAACTCCAGAACACTGACAACACCAAATGCTGATGAGGATGTAGATCAACAGGAACTCACATTCATTGTTGGTGGGAATACAAAATGACACGGCCACTTTTGAATTCAGTTTAGTGGTTTCTTACAGAACTCAAAATACCATGTAATTCAGCATTTGTGCTCCTTGGTGTTTACCCAAAGGAGTTGAAAACATTTCCACACAAAAAGCTGCAAATGGATGTTTATAGCAGCTTTATTAATAATTGCAAAACTTGGCAGCAACCACGATGTCCTTCAGCAGGTGAATGATTAATGAACTGTCATAAATCCAACAATGGACTATCATTCAATGCCAAAAAAAAAAAAATAAACTATCAGGTCATGAAAAGACATGCAGGAAACTTAAATGAATATTACTAAGTAAAACAAGCCAATTATAAAGCCTACATATTGTATAATTCCAATTATGTGACATTTTTGGAAAAGGAAAAACTATGGAAACATCTCTGGTTGCCAGGGATTGGATGAGGGGGAAGGAGGAATAAATGAAGCACATAGGATTTTAGGGCAGAAAAATATTCTGTCATCCTATAATGATGTATACATGTCTTTATACATTTTTTCAAAACCCATAGAATGTACAGCTCTGTCAGTGAACTCTAGTGGTAAACCATGGACTATGGGTGTTTATGAAGTGTCCATATAAGTCCATCATGTGACAGAAACAAGTTCATGTAAGTTCATCATGTAACAGATGTACAACTTTACTGGAGGGGGCTGATAGTGGAAGAAGCTCTGTATGTGTAGGAGCAGGAAGCATAGGAGAACTCTCTGTATCTTCCTCTCAGTTTTATTGTGAACTGAATAGTGATCTAACAGATTAAAGTCTTAAAAAATATAAAAGTATATTTACTTCAGCATTTCAATATCTGTTTAACCAATGGAGCTGGTAAATGAAATTCATGATTTCTAAATGCTATTGACCCAGGATATTTTCAGAAGACTCTAGGTTTGCCATTACTTCTTAGGAGAGCTTGTTGTAAGATACCCTGTTATGTAAAGTTTCGTTAGACTGTGCTATCAATGATTAAGTGTACAATTCTTTTTAGAAAACGAGAGATTTTTAGAGCATAGAACCATCTGACAAGCTTTTTGCAAGGCAGTATTTATAAATTATATCTGTCTATCTATCATCTATCTATCTATCTATCTATCTATCTATCTAATCTACCCATCCATCCATCCATCATCTATCATCTATCTATTATCATATGTCAACTGTAATTGAAAAAGAAAAGATTATAAAAAATGCATTTAAAGATATTCCTAAAGGACTTAATAACTTTTTAAAAACCCTAAGAACTATTTTGTTCTAATAATATATGCCATGTCACACTTCATAGAAATTAGTACTTCACAAGTGATTAGAGGATTAATGCAAATACTCTCAAGATGAGTTACTTAATATATTAAGATATATTAATATATTATATTCACTTAATAATAAATATATATATATATACATATATATATATATATATATATATATGTATATATATATATATATATCCACAATTGTGCCTCCTTATTAGTACTGTAGCTCAATATACATTTCTTATCTTAAAACCAAAATTTAATTTTGTTACTACATTTATCCAAAGATAGACAAATCCCCTCATTGGAAGTATCAGATTTCTCCAAATCTTTGCCCTTCTCAGAGTTTTGTTTGCTTCTAGGTTTCCCCTTCTTGATAGCCTGGCTTCCACTTTTGGGCTCTGATGTGTCATTTAATTGTCATCTGTCATTTTCAGATCACCATATTCTGTTTCAATCACTTATATACTTTCATCTCTTCTCCTTGAGAATTCATAAGCCTGTGTGTGTTGAGTGGTGCTTGGGGAGGAGGAGGGGGTATAGATTCCAATGTACTAAAATATTATTATACGAGTGGTATTTGCTAATAAAATAAATAATTTAGTCAACTATGGTAAACTGGAAATCCAGTATTTGCAATTTTAAAAAATGTCCTGCTACTTCCCATGACTCCAATTCATAAAAATGCTGAGGAATAACAAAATAAAATTTCATAGTAAAGTTTGGTTAATGGTGGCTAAAGCCATAATCATAAGACTTCAGAGTTTTAACTAAGACAACAAAAAGGAATAAATATTTGTTTCTCGATATAAAATAAATATTCATTTTAATATAGAACACATCTCAATATAATACATTCATCAGATCATTGAAATATTTCTTAATTCTATTTGTTTAACAGGTTTAAAAATAAAAATAACAATAACACTAACACTTGGGACGGCCGAGTGGCGTGTTGGTTAAGAACTGGCTTGGGACGCCAGAGGGCCCCGGTTCGGATCCCACATATGAGGGCCGGTGACACTGCCCTCCACAGCTAAGATGCTGAACAGCAGCTCAACCTGGAGCTGGGCTGCCGTGAGTTGCTGTCAGTGGCGTAGGCTGCAGCCCCTGCTGCAGTCCCTGCTGCAGTCGGTTGCCATGGGCTACCATGTGTAGCCAGCAGCCAGTGTGAGTGGCCAGCAGCTGCCATGAACGGCTGTCCAGAAGCCGGCGACTGATGTGCCTCACCCGGGAAGAGGGCAATGATGGTGCCAACTTGGGCCAGTGAAGCAACATCCTCCACAACTAGACTGAAGAACAAAAGGACAGCAACTTGTCTGTTCCCCTTCCTCCATTTTCCCAGCGCTGTTCCCATCCCTCAATTCCCCAATAAAAATCTTAAGAAATAAAAAATAAAAATAACACTTGATATTTGAAACTAATTATAATAAGCTAATTAAGTATAGGTAGATCTGTATTTTGTCTAACATTTTATTAAGTTTTCACTTTTTGCTCTACCTAAACCTATCTAGTTTTCTTCAAGATCTGAATATAATGTAATTTGTAATAATGTGACTTCAAACACTGAAGTTCCTATTATTCAAAACATAAAGAAAATATATCTTACATAGTACATATCAGTTTGCACAGATCTCAGAAATACCATTACAATAGGTACCATTTACAGATGGTTTCACATCAACATATGAGCACTTCTGAACCTGGACAGAAACAAACACAAAGTCTATCTCATGGAAAGTCTACCATTCAAGGTAGATCAACTCACTCGCAAAAAATTGTGAAAAAAAAAAAAAAGGATAAATAATTCTAGTGACTAAGTCAGTTTACAGATCCAACAAGAATTTCTATACCTATAAAATTAGAGATATCTTTATTTTGCATTTCTAAAGTTTATAATTGAGATTCACTTTATATGAATGAAAATAAATCCAGAAAGAAGGTATGGGATGCTGGAGCAGTAAGAAACCAAAAATCAGAACACCCATTGGTAAATTTAAGTAAGAATTAACTATAAAAATAATGATAATGGAAGCACTCTGTACTTTCTTTCCCTCAATTTTGCTGTAAACCTAAAATTACTCCAAAAAAAAAAGTCTATTTAAAAAAATTTTTTTAAAAGCTTTTAAAGAGCATTTTCTAGAATGCAATGCATATGAAATATTTTTAAGTATTTGAGATCACTCTGAAAGCTGTCTATTACTAATTCTTCTTACACATATTCTGATGCAACAGATTTATTTTGCATATTGATTTATATACAGAAAAATTAGCAAACTGAATGATGAAGTGTATTAAAAGAGTAGCACAACACGATTGAGGTTTTATTATAGGACTGGAAAATAGTCTTAACAGCAGAATATCTAAAAACATAATTCATTATTACAATAAATTAAATGAGAAAGGATATAAAAATATTATCTGAGATAACTAGAGTATTTTATTTTTTAGTATCTCTTAGAGGATTAATTTACATTCATATAACTATATTAATACTAACTATATTAATTATAAATATATTAATAACTCTACCACTTTATAGAGTTTAGGCCATGTCATCATTAAATATTAGTTATTCCAAAATCAATATATAAAGTAGTCAATCCCAATCATAATTTATTTTGGAATTTATGGCTACTTCTGTGTCAAAATGACAGGGTGCCAAGATATTTGGTTAAACATTATTCTGTAGTGTCTCTGAGAGTGTTTCTGGGTGAGATTAGCCTTTGATTGATAAACCTAGTAAAGCACATTGTTCTTCCCAGTGTGGGTGGGCTCATCCTAACTGTTGAAGGCCTGAAAAGAACAATAGGCTGAATAAAGCTGAATTAACTTCCTCTGCCTAAGCCTGAGCTGGCACATCATCAGTCTTCTGCTTTCAGACTTGGACTTGGCCTGGAATTGACAGCATTGGTTCTCTTGTTTTCCAGGCTTTCAGTCTGGATGGCCACTATTCCATCAGTTGTCCTGTGTCTCCGTCTTGCTGACTACAGACCTCGGGACTTTAAGACTCTATAATTCCTTATAATAAATCTATCTATCTATCTATCTATCTATCATCTATGTATCTATACATCTATCTCTATCAACTATACTATTGGTTCTATTCCTCTTGAGATTCCATCCTAATACAGAACTGGACAGATATATATATATATATATATATATATTTTTTTTTAAGTTTACATAGAATAATAAGTGTCTGAGAATAGCTAAATTTTTAATTTGTTGGGCTGGCCAAGTGGCATGTTGGTTAAGAGTTGGCTTGGGACTCCAGCTCTGAGCAGCAGGGCCCCAATTCAGATCCCACATGAGGGCCAGTGATGCTGCACCCTCTACAGCTAAGATGGTGAACAACAGCTCAACCTGGAGCTGGGCTGCCCTGAGTCACTGGTGACGGCGTAAGCTGCAGTGAAGCTGCAGTGGGCTGCTGTAAGCCAGCGTGAGCTGCCAAGTGCTGCCATGAGTGGCAGTCCAGTGGCCAGCGACCGATCTGCCTCACCTGGAAAGAGCGCAATGATAATACCAACATGGGCCAGTGAAGTTATGTCCTCCACAACTAGACTGAAGAACAAAAGGACAGCAACTTGTCTGTTCCCCTTCCCCGATTCCCCAATAAAATGTTAAAAAAGAAATTAATTTGTTTATTAAAGATATATAAGCTTTATGAGATGATAACACTAACTCTTAAGATATTTTAATCCCATCGATTTGATGTTTAGACATATATTTCTATATCAGTGGAAGGTAACAGAAAGAATAGAAATAGATCAACATGTGTATGTAAACTCAATGTTTTATAAATGTGAATTTATTTCTTATTGACACCAGCATCAGTGACTATATAATTATAAAATGTGTTCATTATATTTTTAAAATACAAGAAATATTTTTAAACACTCGTATCTTAAGTGTTCAGTTTATGTTTTGACAATTGTACACACCCACATAACCTTACCTAAGATATTATATAAAATGTGCCCAGAGTGTTCCCTTCCACCATTTTCTAAACAACCTCCTGACACCAGCAATCATTTATCAATATATTTATCACTATGGATTAGTTTTGCTTTTCATGGACTTCATATGAATAGAATAATACAATATTTGTGTGTGTGTGTCTGCTATTTTCCCTTAATATATTTTTTAGAGATTAATATTGTTGCTTTTATCATTAGTTCATTCATTTTTTTATTGATAAACAGTATTCATTGCATGAATAACTTGATGTGTTTATTCCCCTTTCATGGGAATTTGGTGTTTTTGCACTTTTTTACATTCATGTACTCGTATATGACTGCTACAAAATACATACACAATTGTGGACACATTTATTTGTCTTTATAAACACCTAGGAATAATAAAATGTTGGGGTCAAATGGTATGTATATGTCTAACATTATTAGAGCTACACCCACTTTCATTTGGTTTGTCATTTTATGGTACACCTTTTTCCACATTTTTACTTTCAAGTGACTTTCATCTTTCTGAAGTATGCTACTTATAACATCATACAGCTAGGTCATGTGGTTTATATATTCAATTTGATATCCTGTATTGAAGGGTTTCCTTAATTTACATTTGCAGTAATTATTGATGTGGTCGGGTTTAGGTAATTTATGTTAGTATTTTTATTTTATTTCATTTTCCCCACTTTGCTTAGGCTGTTTCTCTTCTCTTCCTTTATTTTTTCATTGCACATTTTTTTAGTATTCCATATTTTCGTGGTTAATTTGTAAATTACAATATGCATCTTTGTGTCATCAGAGTTTGCAGTTAAGTATTATATTACTTAATGAATCATATGTAAATCTCACAACAATGAAATATTTATCCCCCTCGCAGTTTATGCTCTTTCTGCTTGTATTTTGCTTCTGCATTTTATTTCTAAATATACAATAATTTCCACACTACATTGCTATTATCATTGGTCTAAGGAGTCTATGGATTTTTAAAAAATATATTTAAGAAAGTAAACATTCAAAATATTTTATATTAATACTGATATTTAGCTGCTGTGGTAACAATTTCCTCTCTTGTTCCTGCATCACATTTGCTTCTATGTATTGTGTGTCATTTAATTTTCACTATATGCCAGAGATATTTATAAAATAATAGCAAAGACTAAAGTAAATAATATTTACTTTCAGAAAGGGGACACCCCTATATCTTACAGGTCACATAAGTGAAGCTAAGTCATTCTGATATGCATTTGAGCAGTGTCTGGACTTGGTAGAAGGTTTGTTTAGTTTGACCCAGTTCATCAATGCCTTCAAAGTTTTTAAGGGCAGAACTATGCCATTCCCTACAGCAGGGTTTGAGACAAGACCCATTAGAAACCTTTAGTCATATATCTGATTCCTGGTCAAGAAACTCTTACCTAGACTGGTTTACATTCACTGGGGACATCTTTTCGCTCCCTAATCTCATCCTTTTTTCTGACTCAGGAGATTGGTCAGCCTTGTGGCCCTTCATATGTGCCCTCATTCAGTTAAGGGTCAGCAATACTTACATAAGTTTCTATTAGTTTTCATGCCACAATCTCCTCTTTCAGTTGTCAAATTGTATGTGCAAGTGTGTGTGTGTGTGTGTGTGTGTGTGTGTGTGTGTGTGTGTGTGTGTGTGTGTGTGTGTGTGTGTTTGGGCTGGGAGAGTGGTAGGGTAGAGATAGAGGGGTTGTACTACATGGTAGGTAGATGAGTTTTTATTTACATACCTTTGTATTTTTACTCTTCTTACAAATATGGCAGTCTTAGTGCTAATCACCATTTATCTGTGGCTGTGCAATTACACAATTCATGTGTTTAATAATACTTTCAAAAAACCACTTTATGGGGCCGGCCGAGTGGCGTGTTAGTTAAGAGCTGGCTTGGGACACAGAGGGCCCCAGTTCGGATCCCACATATGAGGGCCGGTGACACTGCCCTCGACAGCTAAGATGCTGAACAACAGCTCAACCTGGAGCTGGACTGCATGAGTCACCAGCGACAGCGTAGGCTGCAGCCCCTGCTGCAGTGGGTTGCCATGGGCTACCGTGTGTAGCCAGCAGCCAGCATGAGTGGCCAGCAGCCGCAGTGAGCGTCTGTCCAGAAGCCGGCGACTGATCTGCCTCGCCCGGGAAGAGCGTAATGATGGTGCCAACTTGGGCCAGTGAAGCAACGTCCTCCACAACTAGACTGAAGAACAAAAATGACAGCAACTTGTCTGTTCCCCTTCCCCGATTCCCCAGCGCTTTTCCCATCCCCCAATTCCCCAATAAAAATCTTAAAAAAAACACAAAAAACCAACCATTTTATGTAAGTATGATAGTTGTATTTTTCCCTCTATAAATTGACAATAGCCTCTCCCCACAAAATTAAAAATATGAAGATTTATGTATACTTAAGCTAATAAAGGGTGTTATATACTATGTTAAATTTTATAATCAACATTATAATACTCAATTTTAAAATATATACAAATATTATAAATGTCTGAGCGTATTTGTAGATATGATGTTATTCATACCCACTCCAAAAAATGTCTGTACATATCATCTAGTTTGATAGCTGATTATTAATAAAATAGCACATAGCCACAATAGTAAATTTCTTTTGGGGTTTATTTTTAGAAAATTCCCCTCTAACTTGTCATTATTTCATTATTTACTCCATCACTGATGTCATACTAATGAATGATGATTTTCTTTTTCTTTTTTTATCATTCTACTTTTTAAATTTTTGAATGTCTATTAGTGAGCAAAGCATTATAAACCTTGGGATCATGCTTTCCATAATTAATTAATTAAATATAGAAGTCATAACTACTATATTCTGTAATGCTAATAAAAATCTATTTAAAAGAATTCATGTCATCTATTTCTGAATAAAGTTTTAATAGGGTTGAATAAAAAAAAGGATACAATGAAATGCTAAAATTGGACATACTTTATGAAAAGACCATCTGCAACTTTTAAAACACCCTTACCTGATATCATCAAAAATCCTAATAAATTCTGAACTTAAAAATGATTTATCTTCTTACTATTGGATCTGATTTGTTAGGCCTATTGATAGAAATTTGTATGGGATATATATTTTACTAATGATGATTATACAGGCATATTCTCCAAATACAAACATTTTTAATATACTCAACAATAATAAAATTAATAGCAATTGAGTAAGCACTAACAGTAGTAAGAGAAATCATTGAATGGTGAAATCCAAGAAAAATATTTGCCACTGAAAAGCTTATCTATTCATCTTATGCTTACAAGGATAACATGTATTCTTTAAAAACTGTGTTATTTAAGGGGCTGGCCGAGTGGCTCATTTGGTTAAGAGTGCAATCTCTGACCAACAGCAGTTTGAGTCCCGGCCTGAGCTGAGCTGCCAACAGGTGTCAGGATGGCTCAGCAAAAAAAAAAATAAATAAATAAGAAAAGAAAAAAAAAACTGTATTATTTAATGGTCTTAAAAATATAATTTTTAATCTTTGCTATTTTTTCTAACTTTGCCTATATATTAGGTAAGCTATTAATACATTGGATAAAATAAAATTACAAATGATTTTTTTAAATATAAACATACATCACCATATATTTTGGGAATTTAGGACTAATTTAAACAAAAATAAAAAACAGTTATCTTAATGATATATGAAGGCATTTTGAAAGTTAGAACTGTTTTCAAAAAAACATACTTGTGTGTACTTGCTTTGTTGTACAGAGCAGAGATCCAGAGATATTCAGGATATTTTATTTTTTCCACAAACTTTTAAATTTGGCAAATCAAAAGATCACTTAATTTTTCCATGTTATATTAACCACAATGAACTAAAAAACTATAAAAGTTTTGCTCCTTAATTTTATACCCCTTCTATTCCAAGGGGAAAAGAGATGGGGGGGGGGAGGTGACATACATATGTGTGTGGGTGTGTGTGGGTGGGTGTGTGGGTGTGTTTGGTGATAGTCTAGTACTCACCTGACCATTATACTTAATTATTGCAACATTATTTACTATATTCTCTATGTTTCGCTTTATATTCCCATTACTATTTTGTAACTACCTATTTGTATTTCATAATCCTTTCACTGTTTTCACACAGCATCCCAACCTCCCTGCCCTCTAGCAACCATCAGTTTGTTCTCTATATCTATTAGTCTGTTTCTGTTTTGTTTGTTCATTTATTTTATTTTTTAAATTCCATATATAAGTGAGATCATATAGTATTTATCTTTCTCAGTCTGACTTATTTCACTCAGCATAATACCCTCTAGGTCCATCCATGTTGTCACAAGTAATAAGATTCCATTCTTTTTAAGACCAAGTAATATTGCATTGTATGTATGTACCACTCTTCTTTATCCAATCATCTATTGATTGGCCTTTTGGTTGCTTCCGCATCTTGGTTATTCTAAATAGTGCTGCAATGAACATTAGATGTGTATATCCTTTCAAATCATTGTTTTGAATTTTTGGATAAATATCCAAACTGGAATTGCTGGGTCATATGGTAGTTCCCTTTTTAATTTTTTGAGGAACCTCCAAACCATAGTGGCTGCAAGAATTTGCATCCCAAGCAAGAGTGCATGAAGAGTTTCCTTTTCTCTGCATCCTCACCAAAACTTGTTGTTTGTTTATTTATTGATGATAGCCATTCTGACAGTTGTGAGTTGATATCTCATTGTGGTTTTAATTTGCATTTCTCTGATGATTAGTGACATTGCACATCTTTTCCTAAGTCTATTGGCCATATGTAGGTTCTTATTGGAGAAACATATATTTATTAACTGGGTTGTTTGTTTTTGGTTGTTGAATTGTACCAGTTCTTTATAAATTTTGGATATTAACCCATTATCAGGTGTATCATTAATGAATATCTTTCTCCCATTCAGTAGGCCATCTTTTTGTTTTGTTGGTGGTGTTGTTTTCCTTTGCTGTACAAAAACTTTTCAGTTTGATGTAGTCCCATTTGTTTATTTTTTCTTTTGTTTCCTTTGCTCAAGGAGATATATCAGGAAAAAATATCACTAAGAGCAATGTCAGAGCATTTACTGCCTGTGTTTTCTTCTGAGTTTTATGGTTTTGGGTCTTACATTTATTAAGTCTTTAATCCATTTTGAGTGTATTCTTATATATGGTGTAAGAATGTGGTTTAGTTTTATTTTTTTGCATGTATCTATTCGGTATTCCCAACACCATTTATTGAATAGATTATCTTTACCCCATTGTATGTTATTGCCTCCTTTGTCATAAATTAAATGACCATATAAATGTGGGTTTATTTCTAGGCTGTCTGCTCCATTGAGCTATGTGTTTATTTTTATGTCAGTACCACACTGTTTTACTTACTCTAGCTTTGTAGTATAGTTTGTAGTATAGTTTGATATCAGGTAGTGTGATATCTCCAATTTTATTGTTCTTTCTCAAGATTGCTGTGGCTATTTTGGGTCTCTTGTGGTTCCATATAAATTTTAAGATTATTTGTTCTATTCTGTGAAAAATAAATGCCATTTGTATTTTGATAGGTACTGCATTGAATCTATAGATTGCTTTGGATAATATGGGCATTTTAACAATATTAATTCTTCCTATCCAACAGTATGGTATATGAATTCATTTATTTGTATCTCATTCAGTTTCTTTCTTCAGTGTCCTATAGTTTTCCAATTACCGGTTTTTTACCTACTTGGTTAAATTTATTCCTAGGGTTGTTGTCTTTTATGTAATTGTAAATGGGGTTATTTTCTAAATTTATGAGTATCACTTTGAGAATTCATTATTTGTGCATAATAATACTACCGATTTCTGAATATTAATTTTGTATCCTGATACTTTACTGAATTCATTTATCAGTTCAAATAGTTTTTTATGGAATCTTCAGGGTTCTCTCTATATCATATCATATAATCTGCAAATAATGACAGTATTACTTCTTCTTTTCCAATTTGGAGGTATTCTATATATTTTTCATTTATGATTGCTGTAGCTAGGACTGTCAATTCTATGTTGAATTGACATAGTGGTGAAAAGTGGTGAAAGTGCACATTCTTGTCTTGTTTCAATCTTAAGGAAAATGCCTTTAGCTTTATCTATTTAAGTATAAAGTTAGCTGTGGGTTTGTCATATATGGCCTTTATTATTTTGAGATATATTCCCTCTATTTCCAAATTGCTGAGAATTTTTAATCATAAAATCCTGTGCTGGATTTGTTTGTTTTTTCTACATCTATTGATATGATCATATAATTTTTATCTATTATATTAATAGATCTGCTAATATTGAACCAACCTTGCATCCTGGAAATAAATCTTACTTGTTCATGATGTATGCTCTTTTTAATGTATAGTTAAATTCAGTTTGCTAATAATTTTTTGAGAATATTTGCATCTATGTTCATCAGGCATATTGGTCAATAATTTTCTTTTCTGTAATGTCTTTGGTTTTGGAATCTGAGTAATGGTGGCCTTGTAAAATAAGCTTGGGCGCCTCTCTTCTCTTGAATTTTTTGGTATAGTTTGAAAAGGAGAGGTGTTAATTATTCTTTAAATGTTTGGGAAAATTCATCTATGAAGCCATCTGGTCCAGGATTTTTGTTTTATGGGAGTTTTTGGATGACTGATTTGATTTTATTGATAGTAATTGGTTGGTTCAGATTTCCTGTTTCTTTTTTATTCAGTCTTGGAAAGTTGTATGTTCCTAGGAATTTATCAGTTTTTTCCACACTCTCCAATTTGTTGGCATAAAATTATTTATAATATTTTATTACAATCCTTTGTATTTCTGTGGTATCAGTTGTCACTTCTCTTTCATTTCTAATTTTATTTATTTGGGTCCTCTCTCTTTTTTCATGATGAGTTGGGTTAAAGTTTTATCCATTTTGTTTATCTTTTCAAAGAACCCTCTCTTGGTTTCATTGATTTTTGTATTGCTTTTTTTAGACTCTATTTTGTTTATTTCTGCTCTGATCTTTATTATTTCCTTTCTTCTACTCACTTTGGGCTTTGTTTGCTGGGGTTTTTTTCTAGTTCTTTTAAGTGTAAGGTTACATTGTTTATTGGAGATTTTTCTTGTTTCTTGAGGTTAGCCTGAATTGCTGTCTCTGAAAAGAACTGCTTTTGCTATGTCCCATATATTTTGGGTCATTGTGTTTTCTTTTTCATTTGTCACAAGGTATCTTTTGATTTATTCCTTGCTTTCTTTGTTGACTCATTCATTTTTTATAACAGTTTTTTAGCCTCCAGGTGATTGAATGTTTTTAAGTTTTTTTCTTGTTATTGATTTCTAGTTATCATTGTGGTCAGAGACGATGCTTGATATCATTTCAATCTGAAATTTACTGAGACCTGTTTTGTGGCCTAACATGTAATCTACCTTTGAAAATGTTCTAAGTTTACTTGACAAGAGTGTATATTCTGCTGCTTTGGGGTAAAATGCTCTAAAATACTTATGAATAAATCTGGTCTAGTATGTCATTTAAACCCACTGTTTCCCTGTTGATTTTCTGTCTGGCAGATCTGTCCATTGGTGTCAATCAGGTGTTAAAATCCTTTATTATGCTGTTATTACTGGAGATCTCTCCCTTTAGGTCCATCAATATGTACGTCCTATATTTTGGTGCTCCCATGTTGGGTGCATAAATGTATATAAGGGTTCTATCCTCTTGTGAAATTGATCCTTTTATCCAATTATAAAATGTCCTTCTGTGTCTCTTATTATAGCACTTGTTTTAAAGTCTATTTTTTTATTTCATTTACACAAAATATCTTTGTCCATCCCTTTACAGTCAGTTTGTGTGTGTCTTTCAATCTGAGGTGGATCTCTAATAGACTGTACATGTATGTGTCTTGTTTTCTTATCCATTTAGCTATGCTATGTCTTTTGATTGGAACATTTACCCCATTTATATTTCAAGTGATTATTAATAGATACATATTTATTGCCACTTTATTATTCATATTTATATTCTTCTTTTTCCCCTTATTAAAGAAGACCCTTTAACATTTTTTGTAATACTAGTTTGGTGGTGATAAACTCCTTTAGCTCTTTCTTGTTTGGGAAGCTCTTTATCTGATTTTCAATTTTAAATAATAACCTTGCTGGGTACAGTTGTCTTGGTTGTAGGTCCTTGCTTTTCATCACTTTGAATATTTTATTTCAATCCCATCTGGCCTACAAAGTTTCTGTTGAGAAATCAACTGACAGTCTTACAGGAACTACCTTATAGGTAAATAACTGCTTTGCTCTTGCTTCTTTTAAGATTCTTTTTTGTCTTTAACCTTTGGCGTTTTAATGTTGATGTGTCTTGGCGTGGGCCTCTTTGGGTTTATCCTGTTTAGGACTCTGTGTTTCTAAGGCCTTTATGTTTGTTTCCTTTGCCATGTTAGGAAAGTTTTCCTGTGGGACTCAGTGGCGCAGTCTCCCAGGCCACCTGTGTCCCTGGAGTGTCCCTTGTGTGGGTTGTGTGTGCCCTCCTGTCATAGTTAGCTTTGATTGTTTTTGGCACATCAGTGGGTGGGATTGACCCTTAGTCTGACTGGCTGGGCTATATGGCCACATCCACAGCTTATGTACTAGTCTTCAGAGGGCTTACCCTGCAGAGTGTGATTTGCCTCTGTAGGCTCTTGTGCCTGCTGATAATGCCCTTTGTGTTGTGCTGCTTCTGGATCTAATTGGGTGGCGCTCTGTTGTGGTCTGAAGCAGACCTTCAGGTGCATTTGTTCTGGGGCCTCTTGGGAGTGCCTCCCAGTCAGGCCCAGGTCAGTCACTGCCTGTGACTGGTTTGAGACTATCTCATACAAGCTACAATGTGATCTGATGTTGGTTGCTCCCTGTTCTGAACTTGGGGAAATGTGGAAGAGGCCATGTCATTAACTGAGGACAGCTGCCACCTGTACCAGGTCTGGGGTATCTCTGTAAAAAGTTCATGGCACCCCAAGGCCTGCTGCCACTTGTTGGCTCCTGTAAGGCTCATCCACTGATAGAGTCTCATGTAGTATGTGAGTTGGGTGCAACAGGGTCTCAGGGAATCATCAGAGAGGGGTGAGTGGTGTTAACCAAGTTAATGTAGATTCTGGTTTTGTGCCAGTGCTGAGCCTGAAGCTACTCAGCAAAAGTCTCAGAGCACACTGAGGACAACTGCCAACTGCCTGATGCACAAGGACCCTTGAGAGTTGTCCAAAAAAAGTCCAGTGAGGGCAGGGCTGGCTACTGGCAGAGAAAGTAACTCAGCATTGTGTGAGTTAGGAAGGGTGGGGTCTCAGGGAGTCACCAGGGTAGCGCAGGCAGAGTTCAGCAGACCAATTAAGATTCAGATTTGACTATCAGTGAGGAGGACTCAATACAGGAAAGTTGGTGCCCACCCACCAGCTGCACAGGAGGAGGATTCTACAAAGGGGAAATGGTGATTATCCCACCAGTCCTCACCCTGATGCCACACAACTCAGTCTCTCCCTGTATGTCTCTGATGTCTCTTGAGCAGCCATCCTTCCACCAGAGCCCACGGTGAGTTAGTGCAGGTGAGTTATTGCGAGCCCTTTAAGAGGATGTCTGTTTTTTCCACAGCCTTCTGTACCATCCAGATGGTAGGAATTCCCACTGTTTTTTTTACAGACAGTTTTGTGGGGGCTCCTCTTCCCAGCACCTGTAATCTAGGATGGGGACCCTTGCTCTTCAGGGGCCATCTTTGGGGCCAATGTATCTATGCTGATTCTCAATCACCACATGGAGTTTTTGTGTCTCTGTCCCTCCTACCAGTCTCTTTGAGGCTTGTTTATATTCTTAGTTGTAGGACTTCCATTTGGCTAGACTTCAGACGGTTTTCAGGTGGGTTGTTCTATAATTCAGTTGTAATTTTAATGAGGTCACGGGAGGCAAGCACGGCATTAATCTACTTTGCCATTTTGGATCCCCCCTCATGAAGGATGTTATGCTAAGAGAAATAATCAGTCATAAAAAGACAAATAATGCATGATTCCACTTATACGAAGTGTCAAAGTCAGAGAAACAGAGAGTAGAATGATGGTTGCTAAGAGCTAAGAAGAGAGGGAAATGAGAACTTGTTGTTCAATGAATCTAAGGTTTTCAGTTATGAAAGATGAATAAGCTCTAGAGATCGGCTGTACAACAGCAGATACACAATTTTATCAACACTTGAATGTGGTCTTATTTCAAGCACCTTGAAAGGGGAGCAAAGCTAATCTCTCATTGTTTGTATCTTTTCACTTCAAGTTCCTCAGAAAAATATTTACCAATAATTGACTCTCTTCAAAAGTCATAAGGTAAATGACTAGGGTAACGATAAGGTAAAGATGAAGACACTGCCACTTTATTACTGCTTAGTAGCTAGTCATTAGATGAATAATGGCACTAAAACCCCCACAGGTTCATTACATAAAGAAGCTATTGAAATTTTGGAAAGTGAAAGTTCTATGTAAAGTGAATGTTATATATGAAAACTCTGTCCCTTAATTTTAAGCACATTTCTAAAATTGACCTGCATGGTACTATATTAAAGAAAAATGTATGTCATAATAATGGTGGCATCATTAACACACTCATCAAATATAAATATATGTTAATTGAAAAATTTATTTACCTGAGGAAGTGAGTACTTTCACATGTATCAAGGGAATTTACAAGCTGCAAATTAAAACTGTGAAAGGAAACTAAAGAAAAGTAAGAAATAAATGTCATTATTTTGTTATTAAATATAAGTGCTATTTTTAGAATACTTTGTATGAAAAAAAGAAAATGCAAAAACAAAACTTATGAAAATTTCAGCTTACCATTAAAATGAATATGAGTATTGGGAGTTTTGAGTTATGCTATGTTATAGTCTATGATAAACAATGTGTGCAACATAATGATTCAATGTCTGTATATATTGTGAAATGATCATGACAATAAGCCTAGTATAATCTTTTCAGAAAGCAATCTGATAATATGTCATAAATGTTATTATATTTAAAATATGTATGCCATTAAATATATATATATATATATATATATATATATATATAATATATATATGCCATTAATTCAACCACCCCACTACATATAATTTACCTAATAGAAAGCAAAAGTATGTTAACTAAAGGTAAGTATATACAGATGAATTTTGCACCATTATTTACATTGGCCAAAACCTGTAAGCTAATTTTCTGCTAATCACTAAATGAATGGTTGTACATATTATGGTAAAATAAATTATGCAGCTGTTATAAAAAAATGGATTAAAGCTCTACTAGTAAACTTGGAAGAAATTGTATGCAGTATTGTTGGGTGAAAAAAGTAAGATTCAGAGTAATGTATATTATATGGATTCCTTTTGTCAAACCATAGCAAATTTTTATTTCTAAAATGATTATATATACATGGATAACTATGTATTATTGCATAACTCTTAGATTATATGATTATGGAGTAGTTCCAAAAGGATCTTTAACCAGCTGTTAACATGGATCACTTAGGTAGGATAATATGCAAGTAGAGGAAAGGAGTGATGTGGTATGGTGCAAGGGAGTTAGGCAACAGGGAAAAAAGGTAGTTGTATTTGTGTAACTCCACGTCCCATTTATATTAAGTTACATATAATATCCAGGTATATATACCTCACAATGAAAAAAATACTAAATTTTTGAAAAAAAAAGATAAATGTTTATGGTACATAAATTCTAATTTTCCATATAAAACTCATGATATCTAAATTCTCAAATGATTAGTAAATTGCCAGTCCTTAGCTCTCAATATACAGTATAGTGGTATCTGTTCTTAAATAATATTCAAGATGTTAATTTTACTCATTGCTATACTGAATAACTGATTAAAGCACTGGGGACGAATAAAATATAAAGTGTTAACTACAAGTATGTGTGTATAGATAGACAGGTAGATGGGTAGGTGGATAGACGGATGGATAGATAGATAAATACATACATACATACATACATACATATAAAGACTACATATTTTAAAGTAACATGATAAAATGAAAATCACATAACTTCTCTGAGTCTGTTTTCAGTTGAGTTAAAAAAAATTTGCAGTAAACATAAAATATCTTGAGCAATTGTGAATACCAAATGACACCATGCATGAAAAATGAACATTAAGCCATAATATCCACATATAAATTCATTATACTGATTTTAAAACAGCAATATTTAACAATGTTCAAAAAGTTGAATGTAGATTAAGTTATGACATACATCTTATTTAAGACAATATTTCCTTCCATCAATTCAATCATATTGTCATACAAGTTAAATTTCATGTATAAGTTCTTTATTGCCTTAGTGTTTGCCCTACATTTGATTAACCTGCAATACTGTGAGAAAGTAATAAATCCATTGCATAAAATGTATTTAAGCCTAAATATAATTGCCTTGCTTGGCAGTAATTTGCTTTAATTGGCTTATCATCCCCTTATATTAAATTTTACTGTCTTTGCCATGGGGCTCTTTAAAACAAATTTATTTAATGGCTTCAGTCAACCATGAAAATAGATGAAAAATATTTACCAGCCCACAAAATGTTTTACCAGCCCGTCTGCTTTTGTGACATCCCAAATGTAGTAAAATTAATGTGATTAGCATCCATTATGACACACTCAGCAAAAGTTACTTTTCTCTGAATCCATAACAAATGGCTAATTTCCAAAAGTTAATAATTATTTCTGAATTATTTCCAATTTGAAACTGTGAATATAATATGTCATGATCTGATAATATCTGGAATATCACTGAATAAAATAATTCTTCTATAAACAATATTAAAATATGCTCATGTATATTTTAAAACCTGACTATTTAGTGGAATCGAGGAAAAGAATGGGAATATAGTTAGGGCAAGAAATTACTGACCAAATGTTTCTTTTGTGATGACTATACCCAGATAGTCACTAACAATTTTCCAAAAACTCTTTATTCGTTTTAATTTAAGAGGAAAGCTGTTGTAAAGATTTTGCTTCAACCACTATACGCAACAATCCCTTTTGTATTATTCACAGAGAGATCATTGCCTAGGAACTGACAACGGGAAGGAACTGATAATAAAAGGAGACAGACTCATGCAGAACTCTTAGGCTCCTAATGTTGTCACCATTTCCCTGACAGTTACTGATTAACAGAGCGTAGGAATTTGACAATAGAAATGTGATTCTTCTCTCATCTCTAATATTAATTCAATGTGAATCCTTAGATTTATCATTTAACCTTGTTGTACTTCAATGTCCTTTAAGACCCATCTGCATTATTGTGATTTTCCATCATTGCTCGGCTTGTTTGGCACAGGGTGACATGACATACCAACTGACACATGCATCTTCAAGGCCACTTTGCTTAGCATGTATCATTTTTAAATTCATGAAAATAAAATGTTGATATCTTTATACATTAATTTATCAATAAACTGTGAGCATCATATATCCTAGGCAACCAAGAAAGGTGTAAAAGAAATAGAAAACAGTATCTAACCGTGAAATAATGTATGAAACATGAAAAATGTGTGAAGGCACAATGTACACCTCTAAGCAAAACTGGAGTAGTTCATTTAGAGGGATTTTCACAAAAATTACAGGGTTCAAAATGTATAAAATAACAAGGCTTTAAACTAAGGGAAGCTGACATTTATAGAGCAGAACCCCCCCAAGAAATAATACATTAGTTATAGTATTGGTAAAAAATTGGGAGAGTTTATTATGGAAATCAAAGAAAGAAGGAGTTCAATATTAAAGGAATCATTAAAAATTTTAAACTTTTCCAGGAGCTTAAGTGCTCATTAGATTTGTCAACAAAGATGGTGTTGGTGACTTTGGTAAGGACAGGTGAAGATTATCTAAAGTTCTTCCTTGTAGTCAGTTGCCTTTTCCAATTACATATAATGCTCAGCCTGAGCTCCTAGACTCATGAACAGAAAGAAAACTCTCTGAGGTACAATAAAGTTAGTATAGATATACAGAAACATCAAGTTGGGGCTGTCATATCCTTTTTATATTTTCATTTGTTCTTTTACATTTGTATTTGGTCTTGTTTTCCCCAGCTTTTAACAATGTGGTTGTCATTAGTAGGTTTGATAAATGTTGAATGAGTTCTATCTATGAAGACTATTCATTCTAAATTTACAGTGTCTTTTATTTTTTGAACTCATGGAATTTGGTTTAATTTCTAGAGACATTCAAAAGATTCTATGATGTAAATGAAATGATCTAGGAAAGAGAACAATTTTGGGCTAGACCTACTTTTTAATTTTGTTTTCTAAAGGTAGTACATTAACTAGCAAACTCACACATGCTAAAGTAATGTAGTCCTCACCCACGCTGCATATGCTTATTCACAAAACTGAATATGAACATTTTCTGAGCACTTTCTTAGTTTATTTCATGCTCAGAGCCCAGTGGCCCTACATTTCCCTTTCAGTATAAAATTGTGAAAAAGGGCTCTTATCCCTTCAATGGCCTTAGTTACATATGTAGATGTGAACTGGACAATCATTACCAGCAGGTTTATTCTTTATAGAATAGATCTCTGTGTGAGGCACAAAATTTGTATATCCCTAATCAATACAGGAAAAAGTAGAGAGTTCCTGACATTGAGCCCCAACATAATATGAATTTTTTACTTTTCTCTAGTCATACCTATGAGATGGATTTGGGGAAATTTATGCCCCTAATTGTTCAAATGGGTGAATCTCTTTCTGAATTTGGTGAGATTATATCTTGGAGGTTTCCATCAGAATGGGCTCTATTGTTAAATGGGGCAAATCAGCACAGTCTATATTCAAAATCTTCTCTTTCATATTTTACACATTTTCTAGGCACTTGGAACTTTTTTCTAATTATTGTGGAATTCTACTCCTTACCTCTTCGCAGTGTACGTGACTTAGTTCCTCAGTGATTTGCTGGGTAACTGACAAACTGATGTTAATGAATTGTTGGTATTACTCTTTTACTTCAGTAAGACCTGAAGGAAGGGAAAATATGAAAAAAAATAGGATTTAGGGGCCCAACAACTCAGTTGGGGACATAAAGAAAGGGGAACATTCTGAACCACACAATTGACTCTCTTTTCCATTCTATTTTCCTTTGTGTCCGAGTTGCCCATGCAACCAAAGATTCTGGTCATGTCAGATACTTTTTTTGATATTTTTCTACTGACTCTCATTGACTTCAAATAACCTCCAAGCTATTAATAACATCATACATGGCTTTCCAAGATCTGATCACATTTCTTTACAATTGATTCCACATACTCTAGTGCAACACTATTAAGAGTGAAGATAATACCTCTTTATTATTTTTTTTAAGTTGCAGAAAAGAACAGTTTATTATTCTTTAAAAATACATTTCAAAGAAGCAGAAGCGGGCCCAAACAGTTGGGAATGGCTCAAGGGCCATTATTAGAAGAGAAAGTACACTCCAAAGAGTTTGGAACGAGCCGAGCAAAGGAAGCTCAAAAGGCCTATTTAGAGTATTTTAATAAAAATTAAAAAGTGAATTTGTTTAAGATATATTTAATATGATGATTCTTACTGGGAAATACTTAGTCTATATGATTGCTTTTATATGTTATGTACATAAAGTCCCAATATAGAGGGTTTTAGTATGTTCCACCTGTTTTTAGTGGTAGTTTTTGTTTCTTTGTTTGTTTATATGTCCTAAGTACGTGAGTTTATAGAAACAAATTATCTAATTTTAACCCTCATGAGATTAAATATCTGGAGAGAAAAACTCTATAGAAGAACACAATGCACATAACACAAAGCAAGTAAGAATTAGTGAACAGAAAATACAAATAAGTCATTTGTATTACAGGCTGTATTACAGGTTTGAAACAATACTATTGAATCAGATTAGACAAGTTGCCAAAATGCATTGTAATTATCAAAAAAGACAATTTGAAATAAAGATTTGTACCTATTATTGTTAGAAAAAAATAAATCTCTCCTTAAGAATATAGTGTACTAATATTAAAGCCTAATTGCAGACATTTACAAACTAAAACCTGGAACACACCAAAAACCTTTATAGTAGAATAAAAATTGCAATATACTATTTATTTCATATATACTTATCTTTTTAAAAACATTCCATAGTGTATCTCTACAAATATAGTAGCAGATGTACATTATTTATAAATATAAAAATATATCTATATTAAAACTACCTATATATATTTTTTGTCTTTCTTTTGGCTTAAGGCATTTAGAGCTTCAATCTGCCAGCATTAATTATAATGTCAATGCACCCATTCAAATTGTGTGATGCAAAGACTATGGATGCATGATCAAAAGAGATGAAAGCCCTGTCAGGCAATCGGCTCCATACATTTGCCCCTACCTTTTTAGTGAGAGAATCCTCATCTCTTCCTTCCTTCTGCCCGGTGTATATTTTATAGGCCGACATATCTTTCAACGTCCATCACAAAATCAGTTCCTCAAAAAAACATGTAGGTACCCCAAAAGAGATGTAATTATTCTCTCTCCTGTCTGTTATAGTAGACCCTGTAGAGCATAGTGTTGTCATTAGAAATTTATAAAATTATACTGTGCATATTTTTCCATGTTGTATTCCTCTCACAGACTTATTTTTTTTTACATTTTGTGCATCATTGAAATCTAAAATAGTGTGTTGCATATGCTAAGATCTTAAAAATCATATACATTTATTTAATTAATTTATGAACGCTTAAATGCTGGTGTTGTGGCTTTGCATGTGTGAAACTTTTTCATAGATGTGTCATTTCCTTTTGACCAAATCTGGAAAAGTTTTGTTCCTCATTTTTGAAAGCCCAGTTTATTATTTGTGTTTCTGTGAAGGCTGCTGCTTATCCACATGAGCTCCACAATAATTCCATTCAACTTTCCAGATAACGCTGTTGTAGCACCTAGCATAGGGGAACTGTATTTGGTCACATGTCTTATTTCCCTAAGCTATGAATATTCCAAAGGCAAAAATCATATATTTGCGTTACATACATTTGATTCACTGTACCTTAGGGAATGTATGTATGTATATATAAAGTTTTTATTGACTATACCATAGCATATTCTCATGAAACTTATTTAATATCTGAAGATCATGGTGCTGGTAAGCCTAAGATGAAAGAATTGTGTGTGTGTGTGTGTGTGTGTGTGTGTGTGTGTGTGTGTGTGTGTGTGTGTTTTAATGGTAACTTGAGTGAAATCCCTTCACAGAAAATAAAAATGCTTAGAGTAACCTTGGCGTGTGGTCAATGGGAGAGACATTTTGCACACATTATTAAACACTCATTTTAACTGTAACTAAAATTTGTCATAAAGAAAATCATTTTCCTTCATTAGTCTCTATTGTGCAATAGCAAAAAGAATAGAATTTCAGATAAAAACTTCCAATGACCTTCAAATGTATCTAAAAAAACTTCGTAGTTTATGTTTTTAAGTTTTTTGTATAAAATATATTTTATTGAATATGTAAAATTCAGAAACGTATGCATGCATATTTATTACAGAAAGGTTAAAATTTATAGAAAAGTATTATAAAAACTTGTCTAAGCACACGATCTATAGACAAATACTACACAATTTTGGAGTATTTATTTCTCATTTTTATTCTGTGTACACTGTGGGGTTTAAGAAAAAAATTTAATATTCAAAAGTAAAAGGGGTTAAAGAGTGCTTTAGAGTATTTGTTTCATATAAAAAGATTTTTCTTTCAATATTTTTTTTTCTTACGTTACTCAGGTCCACAGAAATGAAATACTCAGAATTACTGATTCATGGATACTCCTTTTCCTCTCTAGAATCAATTTTTAAAATGCAATAATTAACTTGAAATTCATCAACCATCGTAACCTCGGACTCTAACAATATATTGTATCTAGATCTGTAGACCTGCAGCATTCCACTCTTGTTTATATTACAATAACCTTACTGATCCTATTGTTACCTAGTCATTGTTTTTCTTCTTATGTTGTTTTGCTTCATCAATATGGATCCCTAAAATCATTACTTTTATATGCTTATTTTTAACATTAAAAGAGTGTAATTCAACTTTTATCACATAAGTAAAATACATCAATTTCCTTGATTTGTTTATTAATATAAAATTCATATGGCTAAATATGTCCTTTAAGATAATTTAAATTGTTCTATTAATGAAGTTTATCACACAAAATTAAAATAATTTTCTTATCTCCAAAGTAACACTCATAGCAAGCCCTTCAAGCAATAAAGAAATCTATAAACTTAAAAAAAATACCATCCAGTCTCATTATCAAAAAGATGGCCATAGTTAAAAATTTGGTATCTGCCCAAACATAAATATCATGCCTAATTGAAAACATTATTCCCAGCTGGTATACATAGAGCTGCATCAGTTTTTGTTGATATAATTCAATATGTAAATCAAGTCCAACTTAGGGCCATTTACACCAGATCTGATTTATAATCTTTTAATGAATTTCTTTGATATATCATCATTGCACATCTCTGTACATGTTCTAAGAGAGATGTATCAAAGAATGTCAAAAGTTTTGAGTTCTAAAGAGATTTTCCCATACCAAGGCATGTTTTAATTCACACTCACAAACATTGTTTGATAGTATCTGTTTAACTCTACTTGACAATACTGGTAATTATTAATCTTTAATCTTTTTTACTCTACGTTATACCATATTATAAGGTAAAATCAATAAAGTGTCATATAGAGGAAAAATACATTTCTGAATTCTGTGCACCTGCTTTATCTTTAAATACAGTAAACTTTGGATACATGTTCAAAAATGCATGGAAAAACAAAACGAATTTTGCTCTTTGGGAAAGATATAGCTCAGTTTTTGTTAGCATGGGAACACATCCAGAAAAGAGGGGTTAATGATTGTTGGCTCAATTAGTGCAACTTGAATGAACAACTTTTTTTTGAGAGCTGGAGGGTAAATTAAGACACATTTAGTTCTGCTTCTTATTAGCTGTGCATAAATTCTCCCAAGAGCCTAATTAGCTCTGTCACAGTAAGTGTCTCATCCATTTATACGAAAGAACATTTTCCTTCCCCTTACATTTTGTCATGTAATAAACATCTGCAATACTGAATTTAAAGTTGTTTAAGTAATGATATGAGTTTGCTGAAGGTTACAACATTTCATACAATTAAATGGACATTTTTTATTTTTTTTCTTGTGAACCCTGAGATATTGACCTAGTATTAAATAAATAATTGGCAATCAAGTGCCTTCTGTTCATTTGTTTTCCATGGGGTCCTTATATTTTTCATTAAATATGGATTTATTATGGTAATTGAAATATCTTATAGTCACGTCACTAAATTTTACTGCTCTTATTATCTTGCTGACTTCATAATAATTTACCTCTGTCTCTTATTCTAATAGCATTTATAGGATTTCTACTCATTTTGTAAAGGAAGCAATGGTCACTCCTACGTTTTCACCCAATTCTCTCCCCATTTTTATTAATATTTACTTTATAAACTATCAGGTTTGATAGCATTTACATTCTGTTCTTCTACTGTAAATAAGTCTTCGGCACATTGTGTATAGATTATTGATTCTAAAATTTGAAAAGCAATCATTTTTTTTGTACCTCTATGTCCTCACATATATGTTTTATTTCACATCGTTTATGACTTTCTTGTTACGTGCTTTTTTTGAACTCCTTTACTTCTCTAATGATTTTCTGTTAGTTGGCCATTGTATAGGTTTAGGAGTGGTTACTAGAGTCATATTCTTTAGGATCTAACTTTCACTTTTAAATTTACTGTGTGAATTCTTATTTAATCTCTTTGTTTCCCCATTTTCTCACATACTTAATGGATAATTAAACTGTCTACTGGATATAGGTGTTCAGAGGATTCACTGAGACTATACATATACATATGCATGTGGGGTAGGTTGAAGATAGTCCCCAAACACATACAGGCCCCAATCACCGGAACCTCTGAATGTTATATTACATGTCAAAAAGGAGCTTGCTGATGTGGTTAAATTAAAGATGTGGAGATGGAGAGATTATCCTGGATTATTTAGGTAAACTCTAAATGTAATTGTAACTGTTCTTATCAGAGGGCAGTAGAGGTAGATTTGAACAGAGAAGAAGATACAGGAAGCATAATGGAACAATGCAGATAGAGCCAAGGAAAGCTGGACACCAGAAGCTGGACCAGGCAAGGGAACAGATTTCCCCTGGAGGCTCCTGAAAGAATCAGACCTCTGACACCATTAAGCCATTCTTCTTAAAATGTATTTCTCACATTATATAGACGAAAAAATTAATTCTCAACTGGTTAGGTAACCTGTCCAAAGTCACCAAGCAGAGGTGTTGAGTTTTGAATGAAATTTTAAATCTATTAATTTCATTTTTGTTTTCTGTTATATAAGTGTATTTATATACCGGTATCCTTTATCACTCCCAAAGTCCCCTAATGCCAGATGCCATCATTATCTCAGACCTTTGTATACAGCTTAGTCCATGACACACACATCAGAGGCAAGATTTCCCAATAAAAGACAAGCTTCTCACCATCATGTATATGGCTAGTCACAGTTTTGAAATTATGTCTCATTTTCTTTGTGCTATCAGAAATTGAAATTGTTATATTGATGGTAACATTCAATTTAAGAGTGAAATTCTATTCATTGTCATATTTAGATTTTTTGTGACAGACCAAATGATTTTAGTTAAGAGAACACTAAACTTCAAGTGAAACAATTTGAGTTTAAATTCCATTTCTACTACTATGTAACTGGCACCTGTGAAAAAAATCCCCTTAAATTTCAAAATCCCAGTTTTTTCTTCTTTAAAATTACAATAGTTGTACCTTCCTCAATGATTTATTATAAAAATTAATGGAAAACGTGAAAGAAAATATCCAGGATGCATTTTGACAAATGTTGGGCATTATATTAGTGCAATTTCCTCTTTCTTTTATCATAGCCCAGGGACAACATATATGAAATCACTAATATTAATTAATGGTGTGCCTGTTTAGAAAATATATTACCACATTTTCTTAATTAGGTCAAGCATATTTTTGTTTTTGTTTTTCTTTTTTTTGAATATCAATGGCACTCTATTGTCATACTTATACTAGAAATTCATCAAAGTTTTAAGTTTCACTTATATAAAAGGTATAAAAATGTTCTTTATAAGATTTTTCAGAAAAATGCTTAAATGGTATCTCTTGGGAAACATTAACTATAGAGATGACATTAAACATCTATATCTTAAGGTTATTATTGCTCCCTAGGAGTTATTGGGAACTAATTTTCAACAGAAAAACAAACAACAAACTATCAACACTGTTATCTATATGAGAGAACAAATAAGAAAAGTGTCTATTCTTTAAAACAGAACCACAATGTATATACCCTTATTGTTCTTGAAAACTTAATTATGGCTCTATGAACTCTCATTACTACTGGTATTTTGAAAGTAAATGTTAGAAATATACTTCAATGAGAACCCAGTGTGCCCTGTCACTTTCTGTATTATAGGTCTGTCAGTCATAAGATCACCATCTCAATAGGTTATGTATGATACAATAGAGGTAAATGTGATTTTATATGTTAATTACTTTGGATGTGTATTCAATAGAACAGATGTCACAGGATAATTTTGCTAATGGAGAATTGAAACTTTTTTTTCTATACAGCATCTTAATACACACATTTCAACAAAAAATTATATTTAATAGGTTTTATCCAAATGTTATTGTGATTATCATAGTTGTTCATTATTAGAACCTCAATGTTCAATTATCCAGAAAACTAGCATGTCTAAATCATTTCTAAAAGCCAGAGACTATAAAGGACAATTCTATTCTTCCTTGAGACAGTTAGCTTGACTGTGATTTTGATCACCAATTGTACTACACTCTTGACTGACCTAACTCTTAGGTGATAAAAACAAATGTCTTTGCAGTTTGAGTTGTGTGAGATCAAAATCACACTCGCTATATATTATTTACTCCCCCAAACTCATTCAGGGAGGATTTTATGAATTTGACCTCAAAGGCAAGGGGAGTAAAAGCTAAAATAAATGAATGGAACTATATCAAACTAAAATGCTTCTGCACAGTCAAAGAAATCATCAACAAATCAAAGAGGCAACCAACACAATGTTAGAAGTTATTTGCAAACAACTCCTCTGGTAAGGAGCTAATATCCAATATATATAAAGAAAATATACAACTCAACAACAAAAAAAACAAACAATCCAATTAAAAATGGTCAGATGACCTGAACAGATACTTCTCCCAAGAAGGCATACAAACGACTAGTAGATATATGAAAAGATGCTCAACTTTACTAACTATTAGGGAAATGCAAATCAAAACTAAAAGGAGATACCATCTTACACCTGTTAGAATGGCTATTATCAACAAGACAAAAAATAACAAGTATTGAGAGGTTGTGGAGAAAAAGGAACCCTCATTCATACACTGCTGGTGGGAATGTAAACTGGTGCAGCTGCTATGGAAAACACTATGGAAATTTCTCAAAAAATTAAGAATAGAATTACCATATGACCCAGCAATCCCACTTCTGGGTATCTACCAAAATCTGAAAACATTTATCTGTAAAGATATATATATATATATATATATATATATATATATATATATATATATATATATATATATATATATCCCAGTGTTCATTACAACATCATTCATGGTGGCCAAGACATGGAACAAACAAAGTGTTCTTTGATAGATGATTGGGTAAAAAAGACATGGTACATAAACACAATGGAATATTACTCTGCTGTAAGAAAAGATGAAGTACTGCCTCTGGTGACACCATGAATGGATTTGAGATTATCATGCTCAGCAAAATAAGTCAGACAGAAAAAGTCGAGAATCATATGACTTCACTCGTATGTGGGATATAAAACTGAAGGCAACAAAGGAACAAAAGAAACAAACAAAGAAACAAAACCTCATAGACACAGACAACAGTTTAGTGGTTACCAGAGGGTAAAGGCAGAGAACAGGTGGTAGAAGACAGTAAAGGGTGCCAAAATATTTAATGATGGAAGGAGAACTGATTGGGTGGGGAACACACAATGCAGTATACAGATGATGTATTATAGAATTGTACACTTGAAACCTATAATTTTAGTAACCAATTTCATCCCAATAAAGTTAGTAAAAAAAAGTTCTTAGCTCAAATAAATTACAGTAACAAAGTCAGCTATAGTTGAATACAGGAGTGAGCCACACTTTAGGCCTCCAACATTTTCCATTAGCACAGATTAATTTGTCTGTTTAGCAAGATGTCAAGAAAGGTTATGTTAGTGTAATACCTTTGAAAATTCTATTACCCTGCTTGTATTCACACATCTCTTCTTTAGTCTCCACAGCTATACTCTGAATTAGGAAAAATTATTTCCATTTACCAAAGAGTAAATTAAAGTTTATTGGAGTGTTTCTAAATCAACACTCCAATAAGTGGGGACGTTGAGATTCAAACCTGAAGAATTAAGATGTCAGAACATAAGATATTTCAGTGCATAGTATCACCAATACAAAATCAAGTCATAAATTTTAATAAGAAGTTAAGGCATGATAGAGAATGGATCATGAGAGGAAAATAACTACCATAAACTAGGAAGTCAAAGGGCAATCCTCTCTTATCTCAATTTTTAACCTAGGATTTCATGTAGTTAATCCAAATAAAAAATAAGGAAACAAAACTCTTAATGTTTAAAAAGAAAGAATGAAATGAGGAGGAGCCAAGAACAGAAAGGATAAAAAAATAGTAGTGAATGATATATGTATGATGCATAATATGAATGTGAATGACAGCTATTTAGCTCAAGATGAAATATAATCAAAACCTGTCAACATCAGAGATGACTCTCATGTGTATGTTTTGACTTGATTATCTTTTCTTGGTTTTCAAGATTCCATAGAAGTTTAAAAATGTATAATAATTAAATCAAGTAGTAGAGTGTTCATAATTATTATTAAGTATAATCTATCTATTTATATAATGGTATATCTGTCATCATTTCTAAATAGTCAATAAAAATATGATGGGAAACAATATAATTTAGATATTTATCCTTTTTTATATATAGTAGCTATATTTATCACTTGCTTCTTCAGCTATGAAAGAAAAATTATGAAGAGATTGGATGAAATAGTCTTTTTACTTTGTGTTGCATGTAATTTGAAAGTGGTCTAATTCTTTTGCAGTTTAAAGGACTTTTATACTAAAAATAAAACAGTGCAAAGTACATTTCACTGATAAATCTCCTAGCATGGACCCCTGGCTGACTAAGGATGTTTTAAATTCTTCACCATTGCTCTGAAACACAGTGCACATTAGGCTTCCTATGAGGAATATAATTGATGAAAATTATCCTCAAGAGAGGATGTCTCAGAATATCAGGATATTTTCTGATAGCTCTGACACTGAGGAAAGAGAAAAAGGAATATCTAAGTATCCATCAGGATTATGATAAGGATTTCCTAGCACATGTAGTGCCTTGTTATGTTTCTTCAATTTAAAATGAACACTTCACTTTGTTGTATTCAATATTGCCTTTTAATCCAGTGATACCAGATTCTGGTATCTTTATCAGTGATACTGGCAGACACAAAGATGTATGGGTGTCAGTTTACCTTATTTATGTATTCCCGTTTGCTCAACAGTGAAATAATTCTAGCTTTTGCTTCACAAACAGTACATTAATCCTTCTACTACATTGCAGAATACACTGGAAACTGCACTGATGTTCTGAAATACATGGAATGTACTATAAGATGGGTTGTCTTTTGTTATCTTCTGGTATATATTGTATATCAGTTGGGAAGAGCTAGTTTATACTCTAGTAAAAAACAAACAAACAAACAAACAAATAACAAACAATCCTTAGTTTATAACCCAAGTAACTAAAGAGAGAAAGATCTGTTTATTGATTGGACCAAATGTGTATCACAAGTTGACTGGGAACGCTGCTGATCATAATCTATAAGGAATCCAGGCAGACTGGGGTTCAATCTTCACATGTACTCTTATGACCGTTAAGATAAAAGAAGGTTGAGGATGCAGTTGATCTAAACATTTAAGCTCAAAATTGATACATATCACTTCTGTATGTGTTTTTTTTTCCCCAAAAACAAATCACATAATCTTATTTAATCCAAGTGGGCAAGGAAGTGTAGCCCTATGAGAAAATAAACTGGAAATGAATATTTGGTAAATAGGGTTAGTGAATACACATAGCAAATTGGTTGATGTTCTTAAGAGTTTTTAATTTCTCATCTGCATTTATTCTGTTGTTATATGAGTTACAAATACTTATTTAAATTCAGTCCTTTATCTTTTTCATTTTACAAATGGCATTTTCTTTGCATGTGGAGGTATATGTATTCACTATGTGATGGTTTCTGATTTGGGAGTCATTGTTGGAAAGACTTTCCCTATGTTAAGATTAAAATACATATTCTAATGATTTGTCTGTTATGGATTAATTTTTTACCTCAAAATCCTTCATACATGTTGATATTATCTTGGTATATAGTGGAAGGCATGAATTTAAATTCATTTTGAAATGTCATTTCAAATGCCTCAATAGTTATATTTTCCAAATTGAATTAAAATGTTATTATTTACTAAATCACAATATATACTAACTGCATATCTGTAGTTTCTATTGAAATTATCTGTAAAAGTACATTTAAAATATTTAGCCAATTTCAGTTGAAGAAAATGGTAAAATTACTGATGAATATCATTAATTTAGTACAGATATAAGATAAATTTAAGCATGGAAATTTTAGGTATAGAACAGAAATGTTAATGCTACAAACTATACATTGTAAAGATAAGTCTATCAACAATTACAGTTAGGAGGCAGAGGAAATTGAACTAAGTATAAGAATACTAACATCCCTATCTTAAGTAGCTGGGAATCAGTCAATTTTACTGAAAATCAATTCATATAGTTAAGAAACTAACTTCATCTTCAACATATATTTATTAGAATTAAAAATGCCTTTCTATTTCACTTCCATTTTTCTTTTATACATAAATAAAACTAGACATAGTATTATTTTTAAGATGTAAACAGCATCCCAAAGTAAAATCTCACTGTAACAAAAGTATATGTCTACAATATCTGTATAGAAAAACATTTGCAGAGGTTCAATTAACTATTATAACAAAGATTGTCATAGAACACTGAAATTATTTTAAAATTTTTATCTGTGCTCTTTTCTATTTTTCCTTATGATTGATAATGAGCACATTCATTGTACCTGAGTATTTTTCCTAAAAAAATACATAAAAATGACTCGAAGAAAATATGCCAAACAGTTAATAATGGTTACCTCAAGGCAATGGATGTATTGATAATTGCCATTTTCCTCTTTATATATAATGGGTTTTTTTTTTATTTTCCAAAAGTAATCTGTATGAAGCTAATCTTAAGAGAATAATTGTTAAATAATTTTGTTATATTTTCAAGTGATTCCCAGTTGTGGAAGGGTGACATGCTTTTTCTTATTCCTTTCCAGGAATCCCCTTAACAGGAAATGTGCATGATTATACATTTCTGATCTCTTCCATAACAGCAAATTGGCTAAAAAGTGTTATAGCTTTTTAAAATAAGTAAAAAATACATCTAAAATAAAAGTTATTTTTATCCAAAAATGTTAGTCTGAAGGCTGTTGAACTAAGGAAATAACTTCAGTGTATTCTCAGTAAGTCAAGGTATGAACGAACATATTTCTATCAAATTTTTTTGAAAGTATACTTTGCCTTACTAACTAACCAGCTAACTAAATAGCTTGTGAAGTACATAAGTAAATACACTTCCACCCATGTTTAGTCAAGTACTTTGAGTTGTCTCTAGAAAAGTGGCAAACCTTTCTATCATCAAAAAGAGAGATCTACTATGCCTTCTTTTTTTTTTTTTACTAGACAAAATGATTTGAAAAAATGCTCAAGTCTCTATGTACTCTAGTAATTTTACTCCTGGGGGTACACCCCAAAGAAGTAAAGGCAGGGACTCAAATAGATCTTTATACACTCATGTTCATAGCAGCATTATTTGCACTAATCAAATGGTGAAAAAAACTCAAGTATCCATCGACAGATGAATAAACAAAATGTGTTAGATATATTTTTCAGCCTTAAAGAAAATTCGACACATGCTACAGCACTGTAGACATTATGCTAAGTGAAATAAATCACTAACAAAAGGACAAATGTCATATGATTGATCTTATGAAGTTTCTACAGTAGCAAATTCATAGAGACAGAAAATAGAATGATGGCTGCCAGGAGTAGAGGAAGGGCCGAATGGGGTGTTAGCATTTAATAAGCACAGAGTTTTAATTAGGGAAGATGAAATCATTATAGATATGAATGGCTGTGATAGTTACACAGCAATGCGAAAGTACATAATGCCACAAAACTGTAAACGTAAATGGTTAAAATGGTAAATTTGTGTTATATATATTTTACCACAGTAAATAAAAAGGAATGTCTCTGATGAAGTTGCCAAATCTCATGTCAGTAGGCAAAATGTATTTCAAGATGTTAGAAAGAGGCTCTGATGCTAATACAGATTGAAATAAAATATGACTACAATGATAAGTGAAGATTCTCCCTCAAATGTTCACAATTAATTTCAAATCATGAAGGTCCTCCACTTATAGAAAGAGCTTGAATTTCTCTTGCTATTGATATTGTGCTGCTCATAGTTTCTTTTATCTTTAATTCAAAGAAAATGTAGGCTGTGAAGTTTCCAAAAGAGCTTTCCTTTTCTGTTGGTGATGACAGTTGGGTTTGACTCCCTAAAGAGTTGTCAAAGTGTTGTCTTGCATGATAAACACAATTGCCTAATTTCCAGTTCTTCCAAGAACTGCATTGACATATAATTAAAAATGAAATGTTAATGACTCTGGACCAAACGCCATTGTTTTATATTTTTTCTCTGTTTTAGTAAAAGGTGTTCTGGATTATTTCCAGGCTTCATCATTCTCTATAACTATGCATCATACCATATATTTAATAGAAAAATAATAATTATAGTAATAATAACAAAAGGTGTTATTACTGGAATGTCGACCATTTGTCAAATAAAAGATAATTAAGACATTATGTAAGTTATCTAAAATTAACCTTAAAAAAATCTACAATATAGGTAGTCATACATCATTCTTCAGAGTAGGAAATTGAAGATTTTATAAACTAAAAAAAATGCTAAAAACAAATACATCATATGCTAGTAAAGGAAAAAGTTTAGATAGATAGATAGATAGATAGATAGATAGATAGATAGATAGATAGATAGATGATAGAGAATAGATAGATAGGTAGATATAGATAGATATAATGATTTTAGTGTGTGCAAAGTCTGCTCTCTTAATCAAAGGTATCTATTGTGAATCAATAGCAATATTAGGTTTTCAAATTAGGCTTTTCTCTTCTCTTGAGAAAGCACAAGTTCCAACAGTTTCAAATTGTCTTTGTGTGTGTGCGTGAGTGCATGCGCTTGTGTGTGAACAAAGATCATAACTATGGATTTCTAAGATGGACTAACATACATAATTTCAGAGGCATTTGGCAAAAATTTTCTTTCAATTTTTTAAAGAAGTACCTGGACATGTTGTTTTACTATGCTGGCTAAAGGATGGGTGGAAGAATCAAGGTAGTAAAAGCTTCTTTATACTTGTTTCATTTGATATTTTTTATCTTTAACTGTTATGTAACCAAAACTAATACTCACATTTTAACCATAATAAACTACCTTATAGGACAATTTACATTCATAACTTAGCCAATTGACACTTGCTACAGAATTTTATACTTAAAAACTGTAGGATGCAATTTGGCAGTTGTTAACAAAGAGGCTTTTTTAAATAACAGGAAAAACCATGAAAAAAAATCACTTCCAAATCTAAGAAATTATTGGGTTGTATGTGAGATTAATCAGTGATATTGAAAAGAAATTATCAGTGAAGATATGGCAATATTGTGAAATAAATGTTTAGCTCTATAAAAAGTACAAAAAATCAATCAATAATATGTAAGAATTACTAAGTCTACTCTTGTATGCAAAAGCAACTGATTAATAATATAGCTGTAACATATCTTACATTTTTAGAGAGTGGATTGCTATCCTTAATAAGGAATATAAGTGTTGAAGTCACTAGAAAGATATAACCTCCTATTTTGCATTCAATTTGCTTTCCATTCATCTCTGTCATGTAAAGTTTCTTTTTATGAACATTTCACTGAGATCTACTAATTTCTAACTGGACAGATAAAAAGAAATTTATAACTGTAGTACTGAGGACCAAAACCCTGAATGATAGTAAATTAGCACTACTCATGCCTTTCCATAAAGTAATTTATCAACGTTTTGCCAAGCATTTTCTCAGAAAGTGAAATACCATGGTTTCATGTCCCTACTCTAAAGAGAAAAAATGGTGAATTACTTAACAACTCTCTTAATAAGACCATGAATTCATTTTCTTGTGTAATCTTGTTTACTTTATAATATTATAGTCCTAAATCATTAAATGAGGTTTATGTTCTGGCCTCTATACTGGAGATACGATACTCCATTTTAAAAGCAAACCAAAGAGGGCCAGCCAAGTGGCGCGATGGTTAAGAACTGGCTTGGGATGCCAGAGGGCCCCGGTTTGGATCCCACATATGAAGGCCAGTGACACTGCCCTCCACAGCTAAGATGCTGAACAACAGCTCAACCTGGAGCTGAGCTGCTGTGAGTCGCAGGTGATGGAGTAGGCTGCAGCCCTTGTGGCAGTGGGTTGCCATGGGCTACCACATGTAGCCAGCAGCCAGCGTGAGCGGCCAGCAGCCGCAGTGAGTAGCTGTCCAGAAACTGGCGACTAATGTGCCTCACCCGGGAAGAGCGCAATGATGGAGCCAACTTGGGCCAGTGAAGCAACGTCCTCCACAACTAGACTGAAGAACAAAAGGATAGGAACTTGTCTGTTCTCCTTCCCCCAATTCCCCAGAATTGTTCCCATCCCCCCAATTCCCCAATAAAATCTTAAAAAAAAAAAAAAAAAAGCAAACCAAAGAACCATTCAAATTACTGCATATATATGAGTGGGTAAATATATATACATTGAGTTGTCAGAAAAGTCATGATGCATGTTTGCAACAGATAGCACTAGTTCATTTTTGGAAGTACTAGAGTCATTTGCGTCTATGTTATTGCTATGTTATTTGACAGCGGACAGTTCTAGCTTTATTCTAAGAAAAAATTGAGCGATTTGGTTGAGTTTTGGAGATTTTACAAGTTGAAGGTGGAAGACCAAACTGTACATTTTTACAGTATTTTACTGTTTTACTTCCATAAGTGGAAGAACACGCATCTATCTTGTGAAAAGTTGCATAAAGTTTACAGTGACAATGCTCTACAAGAATGTCAGTGTCAATGATGGTTCACAAAATTCCATGCTGGTGATTTTGATCTCAACGATGCTCCTCGATCCGGGAGGCCCATAGAGGTTGATGATGACAAAATAAAGGCATTGATCAAGTCACACCCATGTTACATGACACAAGAGATTGCAGAAACATTGAATGTCCATCATTCAAGTGTACATGACCACCTAAAGATGCTGGGATACTTAAGCAAGCTCGATATTTGGGTTCTGCATGAACTCAAAGAAGTTCATTTGATGGTGCATAGAAACATCTGTAATATGCTCATTAAACATGAGGAAAACGATCCTTTTTTGAAGTGACTGGTAACTGGTGATGAGAAGTGGATTGTTTACAACAATGTGGTGTGCAAACAGTCTTAGTCCCGATGTGATGATTCGCCTCAAACGACATCAAAAACAGACATTCATTAGAGGAAGGTTATGCTCTCAGTGTAGTGAGATTTTAAAGGTGTGTTTTTGAGCCCAACCAAGGAACCAAACAATCAATTTGAATGTGTACTGTCGGCAATTGGACAGTTTGAATGAATCCATCATCCAGAAATGTCCAGAGCTTGTTAATTGTAAAGGACTTGTGTTCCATTATGACAACGCGAGACCACACACAAGGTGGATCACCTGTCAAAAATTATGGAGCTTGGATGGGAAGTGTTGCCACACCCACCATATTTGTCTGAGCTTGCGCTATCAGACTTCCCAGTTGTTTCTCTCTCTTCAAAACTCCTTGGGTGGTATAATGTTCAATTCAGATGAGGCTGTAAATCAGCACCTTGTTGAATTTTTCGCAAATAAAGACAGGTCCTTCTATGAATGAGGAATTATGAAGCTCACTGAAAGATAGCAAAAGGTTATCAAACAAAATGGTCAATCTTTGTTCTTTATATAAATAAATGAGCTTTGAAAAACATAGACAAAATACATCATTTTTAATTTATGGATATATATTATATCCATATATATAGAATTGGTCATATACATGGGTATATGACCATATATATATACATGGGTCATATATAGAATTGACCCATGTAAAATTTATTGATAGGTAGATAGAGATATTGAAGGCCTGAGATCCCACAGGTAATAATCTCTTAAATTATCTGCTGAACCCCATAATTTGTACAGTTTTATTCTGATATTAAATTTTAAAAATCTTTTACATAAAGAATCAATTGTAACTAATTGAGATCAATCCAATTATAGTAAGGTCACAGTAAAATAGAAGTTGTACACATTGTTCGTTGACTAAAACTGGGATAACTCTATTACAAATGTATAGATGCACAGATTGCATTTAGAGTTTGAAAATGTTCTATGTTTTTTAATCTGACAAATTTATTTTGTATATTCTTTGGTAAGGAAATAAAATCAAATATAGAAAGTATAGAAAAGTACTATTAATGAAGTTGTCCATGAGGTATTATTATAATAGTGAAAAAATTGAAAGTGTCCTGAACATCCAAATACATGGCATCAGTAATTCACTAAATAGAAGACTAATCAATTATATAACCATAGCAATTATGTAATATATTTAGGAATTGGTAATAAACTATAAATTATTTTGTGCAGAAAGGCACAGAATTGAGAAAAAAGGAGCACAAAATATTGATTTCATCTTTTTAGCAATATTACTATTGTTTATCTTCAATCTCTAATGATAATACTAGGCATTCCAGAGAACATTAATTTGCTCTCTGAATTAGTCACTGGAGAATTTCACATTTAGTTTTACTCTAAGAGGTAAAATGTGTGTCTCTTGACTTGCTTTTAATAAAGTATATATTTCATACTAAATTTTACAAGTATTTTCGATTAATTTTACCCTCATATGATTCTGAAAGATTATATTTTCATATTTATTTACTTAAATTGAAATCTATTTAATGAGAAAATATCTCAGCATGTATCATATCATCCAATTTTCCTTTCAGAGAACTACCACTACGTTTGTAGCAGTGGTTCTCAATTGAAGTGGGTGCAATATTGTCTCACATGAGACTGGTGGTATAGTCTTGAGACATTTTTGGCTGTCACTAGTGGGAATGTGCTACTGGCTCTAGTGAGTAAAGGCTGATAAACATCACCCCATGTGGAGGATAGCCACCCCAAGCCCTCAACAAAAGATGATCTAGCCCAACCTAGCAATAATGCCAAGGTTAAGGGATACTAATTTATAGCATTGTTATTTAGCACTTCTTAACAAAAGTAATTAGAATGGAATCTAGCTAATTTATGAAGCAAGATAATTTATTTAAAAATGCTTGAAAGTTCACAGAATCAGCGAGAGAGACAGAGATTAGGTTTAAGGATGATAAACAGCCAGATCAACCTTCAGATTATGTTGCAGAACTAGTGTGGCACATATGTCACTGTCACAGCCAGCAAGCCAAGAGCCTGAGATTGTACAATTCCCCTGTCCTCCGTAGTCTGACACTGGAGCTAGAATTGCTTAATGATATTAGATAGTATTAGTGTTAGAATTACTTCTGTCTTTAGAAACTGAGTGAAGATATATCCTCTTTTGCCATAAATGCCAGATGGATTCTGCCCCTTAATGCTTTCTCCTCAAACCTTCTGCTAAAGTTCAGGTACCAGTTCTCCAGACATAAGAGGGGCAAGGAAAGCTAGTGTATGAAACTTCCAGCTTTCATTATGAAGCTTGCAAGAACTTTCAGCTGATGAGTCAAAAATAAAGAAAGAAAAACTCACAAATATCGAACAGTCATGTTACTCAATATTGCCAATCAATTTGAAATGATTTCTTAAACCTGAACTTTATCTGCCTCTATTTAAATGACTTTAGTTCAAAATACAGTATGTTTATATAGGGATGTCCATTTGACTATCACTAAATATAAATTTATAATGATCATATTTTGCTGCTCAGCATAGTTTCCCTTAAAATCAAAATCCTATTTGAAACTGGTTTTGAACTGTAATCGTTAATAAAATACCCATTCTATATATTAAAGACTAATATAAATATTCAATCTATAATTCTAAAATGTGGAGATTATCAAGAAGAATAATATGTGAAATAAATACATGCTAGATTGTTAGAAAAATTTCCAGGACTGCATTATAAAATACAACATCAATTTAGTGTTGAGTATATTAATGTATCCTTACTTTCCATTGCTGAAAAATTTAATGACAAGGATGCCTGGATATCTGTTAGTTCAGCATTTATGTGACTTCTTGTCCTGCTCATGATGTATTCCAGATGTACCATTTCAGCATATGATGGATGATTCTTGAACTTTTGGCTGGATCAATTCTACTTATGTTAAACTCTAAATTCAATAACACAACATTTTAAAACTAATTAGGCTAATTTTAAAAATCTATGTGAATAAATAAAATTGCAATAATGGCCAAATTTTTTTTTCAATTATTAATTAGGTGATACAAGCCTATCTTTTCAAGATATTAAAATATATTTGAAAACTATATTTTAATACTAACACATAAATAGATTGAGAAATCAATGGAAAAAATAGAAAGTCAGAAAATATACACAATAAATATGAGATTTAGTATACATTAGAGGTAGCATTTTAAATAACAAGACAAGATTATAAGTGAATAGTTTGGGGATAATCTTATTGCTATCTAAAAAAAATAAGTTCGCGCCGGCCGAGTGGCATGTTGGTTAGGAGTTGGCTTGGGACGCAGGTTCTGAGCAGCAGGACCCCGGTTTGGATCCCACATGTGGGCCAGTGATGCTGTGCCCTCTACAGCTAAGATGGTGAAAAACAGTTCGACCTGGAGCTGGGCTGCCATGAGTGCCGGCGACAGTGTAGGCTGCAATGGGGCTGCTGTGGGCTGCATCCAATGGCTGGTGACTGATCTGCCTCAGCCAGAAAGAGTGCAATGATCACAATACCAACATGGACCAGTGAAGTGACGTCCTCGACAACTAAACTGAAGAACAAAAGGGACAGCAACTTGTATGTTCCCCTTCCCCAATTACCCAATGCTGTTCCCCTCCTCCAATTCCCCAATAAAAATAGAAATCTAAAAAAATAAAAAATAAGTTGGATTCACCCCCTCAAAACGTACACAAAATGAATTCCATATTTCAAAGTTACAGCTGTATAAAAAGACTAAATGGAGAAAGGAAAATGGCCGCGGTAAGGAAGTCACTGAATTAGTTCGCGCAAACCACGGCAGCGAAAATACAACTCTACGGGACATGCTAAGCAGCAAAGGGACTCCCACGTGGACTACTTAGAGGTGGGCAGACCCAGCGGGTTCGGGAATTGGGAGGCGAGGCGCGTGGAGACATGGGCGGCGCCCGGTCTTCTGAGTCGGGGATCTCAGCAGATCGGAAACTTCCCTCACCTGTCCTCCGGCCCACGCGCGCTGGGGCGGAGTCCTCAGGCCACGCGAAGTAGATCTGAGGAGGACGCGTGGGAGGAGGCGGACTGCTCGCGCCCACGGAGGCGGGGATTCTCAGTAGACCTGAGAGCGATCACTGCTCACTCCCTACCCTGCTGATGCGCACTAAGGCAGAATTCCCGGGCCGTGTGCATTGCAGATCGGAGGAGGAGGAGGAGGAGGAGGAGGAGGAGGAGGAAGAGGGCATGTAAACGGAGACAGATTGCTCGCGCCCACTGTGGCTGAGATGCCGGATCTCAGTAGATTGGAGTGCTCATGGCTCTCTCCCTACCCCTCCAGTGTGGGCGTGCTAAGGCAGAATCCTTAAGTGGCGCGAGACAGACCGCAGGCATAGTCTGTATGCTCGTGCGACTGCAGAGCTGCGGGTATCCAGGACAGGGCAGATGGATTTTTCAGCATCTGGATGCGCTCAGCCTTTGGTGCTGACCATCCCGCCTGGTGTTTGTCAGGATTCACAGGGTGCAGTGGCTGGGGCAGAAATCCCCACCCAGGAGGAGAAGAGGGAAGCGAGAAGTGTGGAGACACAGCCAACCCGCTTCAGTGGTGGAGAGAAAAGCAGCTTAACCAGGGGTGCCTGGTTGGAAGGGACATTTGTTTTGGCTTTTTTTGTTTCTGGGTTTGTTTGTTTTTTCCGCTTTTTCTTTTTATCCCAGATAGGGAAGATAAACTGCATAGAAAAGTGCACACTCCCACCCTCCCTTAGAATCCTTGTCCCCCTCCCGATCAGAGCTGGAAACCTATCTCTGAAGAGAGAAATAAGCCAAAACAAAGGTGCTTCAGCTCTCTGGGGGTTGAGTAATTTACATAAGTAAAGGCTGCAGGCGGCACAGGAAGGCCTTCTAGCAGCTCTGAAAACCCCACCCCCCACCCTCCAACAGTCCCAGTGGAAAAAGCACCCGCACATCCAGGCCTCGGCTCAGGAACCTGAGTGACTCAGGACAGACAGGAACAGAAATAACACTGACTGTAAAAAACAAAAAACAAAACAAAAACTCCACTCATCTTAAATAGTCCTATAGTAAGGCGGTTAGCTCTGCCCCCACAAGACACAGAGCAAGTGGGTGTTCTTTTTTTTTTCCCTTTCTGGTTTTTAGTTTTGTTTTGATTTTGTGTTTTTTTTGTTTTTTTTTTTTGTTTTTTTTTTAAAATTTTGATTGTTTTTAGTTGGGGCTTCTTTTGATAGGTTATATTGGTATTGTTAAACGGGTTCTCTTAGATGTTCTGGGGTCGTGTTTTTTTTGTTTCCCATTGATTGCTTGCATTGGTTGTTTTTGGATATTTCTATCTGATTGGGAATTTTAGTTTTTTCATATAGGCATATATAAAGGTGCATATATGTCGATATATATGTACATATATATGGGGGTGTAGATATATATATATATATATATATATATATATATATATATATATATATATATATATATAATTTTTTTTTCTCTTTCTCTATTTCTTTCTTTCCTTTTCTTGTAACTTCTCTCTCTCTCCCTTCTTTTCTGCTTCCTTGTCATAGCTGGATTTACCTCCTCCATTCCATTTTTTCTGCAAGTTTTTCAGTTTTTTTGTTTGTTTGTTTGTTTTTGTTTTTTTTCTTTTTTCCTTTCATTTCTCTTTCTTTCTTCGCCTTTTCTCCATTGCCATGGTTGTTTTTCTGCTCGTTTGTTTTTTCTCCTTGTGCTTGCTTGTTATTTCTATACAAGCGGAGGGGAGGGTGAGGGTGGTTTTGTACATCAGAGAGTATCTGGTTACCTTTGATTGCTGTTGTGGTTGTGCTTGTTGATCTGTTTTGCCCTAAAACATGCTCTGCAGCAGGGTCCAGCCAAAGCAGCACAAGAATCACCACACCCAAAGACCAACTTCAGATAAAACCAGAGCATTACAGGTTCTGACCTACAAGACTCACACTCAAAGGGAAATCTCTACAGGCACAAGAGCCCCTTGGGGACAAGCTTCATCAGAGAGGTCAACCCTCACACAACAGCTTATAAACTTTGGACACAGCTAACCCTCACGGATAGTAAGTTTGGGAGTCAAGCCCATCTACTGACAAGCAGAAAGCAATAAAAACTAGACCTCAACAGGAGAAGGCACACAACACAAGGAACACCTCTGGTATACACACACGGGAGAAAAGGGATTCTGAGCAATTCAAATAGAAGGACATATACCACATAAGTCTACCCAGAAAAGACTGAGAGACCTAGGGGATCTACATATTTCATCGAAGTAAACACAAAGAGTAAACCAGAATGGGGAGGCAAAGAAACACAGCCCAAATAACAGAACAGAAAAAACCTCCTGAATCTGTGGAATTAGAGGAAATAGAGGTAAACAACCTATCGGAGGCAGAGTTCAGAACATGGATCACTAGAATGCTCAAGGAAATTAATGAGAATGTAAAGAAGGAGAGAGAAAACACGAAAAACAACATGGTAGAAATAAAGAATTCAATTACTGATTTGAATAACAAACTCAATGGAATCACTAGTAGATTGGATGAAGCAGAGGATCGAATTAGTGACTTAGAAGACAAGATAGCAGAGATCATCCAAGCAGATCAGCAAAAAGAAAAAAGAATAAAAAACATGGAAAATAGTTTAAGAGAACTAGGCGACAACATCAAATGCAACAATATGCACATCATAGGAATACCAGAAAGAGAAGAGAGGGAGAAAGGTATCAAGAACATATTTAAAGTAATAATGTCTGAAAACTTCCCTAAACTGGCTAAGGAAATAGACATACATGCATAGGAAATGCAGAGAGTTCCAAACAAGATGATCCCAAACAGGCCCACCCCAAGACACATCATAGTGAAAATGGCAAGAGTGAAAGACAAAGACAGGATCCTAAAAGCAGCAAGGGACAGGCAGCAAGTTACATATAAGGGTATCCCTATAAGATTATCAACTGACTTTTCTACAGAAACCTTACAGGCCAGAAGGGAGTGGCAAGAGGTCTTCAATGTGATGAAAAACAGAGGTTTACAACCTAGATTGCTCTATCCAGCAAGGTTATCATTTAAAATTGAAGGAGAGATAAAGAGCTTCCCAGAAAAGAGTAAGCTAAAGGAATTCATTACCACCAAGCCAGCATTGCAGGAAATGTTAAAAGGGCTACTTTAAGCAGAGGACAGAAAAAAACAAAACAAAACAAAACAAAACAACCTAACTAAGGAAGACCAGGAACACATAATAAAATGGCAATAACTGCGCACCTGTCAATAATTACTTTAAACGTAAATGGATTGAATGCTCCAATCAAAAGACATAGGGTGGCGGAGTGGATAAGAAAGCAAGATCCTTGCATATGCTGTATACAAGAGACTCATCTTAGATCAAAAGACACATACAGGTTGAAAGTAAAGGGATGGAGTAAAATATTTCATGCGAATGGCCCCGAGAAAAAAGCTGGAGTAGCGATACTTATATCAGATAAAATGGACTTTAAAGTGAAGAATATTACACAGGACAAAGAAGGGCACTTCATAATAATAAAGGGAGCGATCCAACAACAGGATATAACTCTAGTAAACATCTATGCACCTAACATAGGAGCCCCTAAATATATAAAACAGATGTTAACAGACATAAAGACAGAGATCAACAGTAACACTATTATAGTAGGGGACTTCAATACCCCGTTGTCACCAATGGACAGATCCTCCAGACAGAAAATCAACATAGAAACAGTGGCCTTAAATGACACTTTAGACCAGATGGACTTAATCAATATTTTCAGAGCATTTCACCCCAAGGCTACAGAATATACATTCTTCTCAAGCGCACATGGATCATTTTCTAAGATAGACCACATGTTAGGCCACAAAACAAGTCTCAATAAGTTTGAAAAGATTGAAATCATATCAAGTGTTTTCTCTGACCACAATGCTATGAAACTAGAAATCAATCATAAGAAGAAACCCAGAAAGCTCATGAATGCATGGAGGCTAAATAACATGCTACTAAATAGTGAGTGGGTCAAAGATGAGATCAAGGAGGAAATCAAAAGATACCTGGAGACAAACAAAAATGAAAACACCACAACCCAAAATCTATGGGACACAGCGAAAGCAGTCCTAAGAGGAAAATTCATAGCATTGCAGGCCTATCTAAAGAAAGAAGAATAATCTCATATCAACAGACTGTCTTTACACCTAAAGGAACTGGAGAAAGAACAGCAAAACAAGCCCAAAGGGAGTACAAGGAAGGAAATAATAAAGACCAGAGCAGAAATAAATGAAATAGAGACCAGGAAAACAATACAAAAGATTAATGAAACCAAGAGCTGGTTCTTTGAGAAGATAAACAAAATTGACAAGCCCCTAGCTAGACTCATCAAAAGAAAAAGAGAGAGGACTCAAATTAGTAAAAGCAGAAATGAAAGAGGTGAAGTAACAACAGACTCCACAGAAATACAAAAAATCTTAAGAAATTACTATGAGCAACTATATGCCTACAAATTTGACAATCTGGAAGAAATGGATAATTTCCTAGATGCATACAGCCTTCCAAAGTTAACTCAAGAAGAACCAGAAAATCTGAATAAACTGATTACCACCAAGGAAATTGAATCAGTAATCAACAAGCTCCCAACAAATAAAAGTCCGGGGCCAGATGGCTTCACCAGTGAATTTTACCAAGCATTTAAAAAAGAATTAGTACCTATTCTTCTTAAACTATTCCAAAAAATCCAGAAGGAGGGAAGGCTCCCAAACTCTTTCTATGAAGCCACCATCACCCTGATCCTCAAAACAGACAAAGACAGTACAAAAAAGGAAAACTACAGGCCGATATCTCTGATGAACATAGATGCAAAAATCCTCAACAAAATCTTAGCAAACAGAATTCAGCAATATATTAATAAGATCATACATCATGATCAGGTGGGTTTCATCCCTAATATGCAAGGGTGGTTCAACATCCGCAAATCAATTAACGTGATACATAACATCAACAAAAATAAAAATAAAAATCATATGGTCATATCAATAGATGCAGAAAAAGCATTTGACAAAATACAGCAGCCATTTATGATAAAAACTCTTAGCAAAGTGGGAATACAAGGATCATATCTCAACATAATAAAGGCTATTTACGATAAACCCACAGCTAACATCATACTCAACGAAGAAAAGCTGAAACCATTCCCTTTAAGATCAGGAACAAGACAAGGCTGTCCACTTTCTCCACTTTTATTCAACATAGTTTTAGAAGTTCTAGCGATAGCAATCAGACAGGAAAAAGAAATAAAAGGCATCCGCATAGGCAAGGAAGAAGTAAAATTGTCATTCTACACAGATGACATGATACTATATATAGAGGACCCCAAAGTCTCTATCAAAAAGCTATTGGATCTAATAGACAAATTCAGTAAAGTAGCAGGATACAAAATCAATATTCAGAAATCAGTTGCATTTGTATATACCAATAACAAGCTATCGGAAGGAGAAATCAAGAAAACAATTCCGTTTACAATCGCTTCAAGAACTATAAAATATTTAGGAATAAATTTAACCAAAGAAGTGAAAGACCTGTACTCTGAAAACTATAAAACACTGAAGAAAGAAATAAAAGAAGACACAAACAAATGGAAAAACATTCCATGCTCATGGATAGGAAGAATTAATATAGTTAAAATGTCCATATTGCCTAAAGCAATATATAGATTCAATGCAATTCCCATCAAACTACCTAAGGGCATTTTTCTCAGAAATAGAAAATATAATCCAAAAATTTATATGGAACCAAAAAAGACCACGAATAGCCACGGCAATCTTGAGAAATAAGAACAAAGTTGGGGGGATCATGCTTCCAGACATTAGAACATACTACAAGTCCACAGTAATCAAAACAATATGGTATTGGCATAAAAATAGGCATATAGATCAATGGAACAGAATAGAAAGCCCAGAAGTAAATCCAGACATATACGGGCAATTAGTATATGACAAGGGAAGCAAGAAGTTACAATGGGGTAAGGATAGCCTATTTAATAAATGGTGCTGGGAAAATTGGAATGACACATGCAAAAAAATGAAACTGGACCACCTCCTTACGCCACTTACAAGAACAAACTCAAAATGGATTAAAGACTTAAATATAAGACCCGAGACCATAAAACTCCTGGAAGAAAGTATACGCTCTAAATTTGCAGACATTACCCTGAGCAACATTTTTACTGATACATCCCCGCGGGCTAGGGAACTAAAAGAAAAAATGAACATATGGGACTACATCAAACTTAAAAGTTTTTTCACAACAAAAGAAACCATCAATAAAACAAAAAGGAAGCCTACTGAATGGGAGAAGATATTTGTTAATGATATATCTGATAAGGGATTAATATCCCAAATATATAAAATGCTCATGCATCTCAACACCAAAAAAACAAACAATCCAATTAAAAAATGGGCGGAGGATATGAAGAGACGTTTCTCCAAAGAGGACATACAGATGGCCAACAGGCATATGAAAAAATGTTCAACATCACTTAGCATTAGGAAAATGCAAATTAAAACCACAATGAGATACCACCTCACTCCGGTCAGAATGGCTATCATCAATAAATCAACAAACAACAAATGCTGGCGAGGCTGTGGGGAAAAGGGAACCCTGGTGCACTGCTGGTGGGACTGCAGACTGGTGCAGCCATTATGGAAATCAGTATGGAGACAACTCAAAAATCTGAAAATGGAACTACCTTATGACCCAGCAATCCCACTCTTAGGTATTTATCCAAAAAATCCCAAGACATTAATCCAAAAAAATATATGTACCCCTATGTTCATTGCGGCGTTATTCACAATAGCTAAGACTTGGAAACAACCAAAATGCCCATCGGTAGATGACTGGATTAAGAAACTTTGGTACATTTACACAATGGAATATTGTTCAGCTATAAAGAAGAAGGAAATAGTACCCTTTGCAACAATACGGATGGAACTAGAGAATATTATGCTAAGTGAAATAAGTCAGTCAGAGAAAGACAAATATCATATGATCTCACTTATACGTGGATTCTAAGGAACTGAATGGATGGGAGAAATGGATGGAGATAGTCTCAGAGACACAGAGGAAGAACCAAGGGTTGCTAGTCGGGAGGGGGTGGGGATGAAGGAGAAGGGGAAGGGATGAGACAATACAAATGGGTAATTGTAATATGGCCACAGGGATAGAAAAAGACAGTCCGAGGAATATAATCAATAATGTTGTAAGCATTTCTTAGGGGGCCAGATGAACCCATGTCCTTTTGGGGAGTCCACTTCATAGTTGATGTAGAGGCCTGACCACCGCATTGTATTTCTGAAACTGATGTTGAATAATACTGTATGTCAACGATAATTATATATACATATATAGCCTCGGGACATGGAGTAGAGTGCAGGAACGGATTCAATGGAATTGTAATAGATAAGCATGATATCGGGGGTGGGAGGGCAATGGATGGGGGGAGGGGGGTTGTTACCTGGTGAGGGTGAAAAGGGTAACTATCGCATTGTTCTGTACACCTGAAACTAACAATAAAAAAAAAAAGACTAAATGTGCTAGAATAATTTGATATTTTTCTTGTCATTTCTAATATTGGAATGGAGGTTTTTCTAAACATTTTACAAGACACAAAAATAATAAAATTAAACATTAATAACTTTGACCAACCAAACATTAAAAGCAATTTTGTTTTGCAAGATAGTTACAATAACTAGAAACAAAGTTCCATGTCATAGAACAAGTTAACAGAATGATTTCTTTAACATACACAAATTATTTTAAAACAATAAGCAAAAATATTCTAACAGTATCATGCAAAATAAGGTATATAAAATACTTTACAAAAACAAATATAAATACTTTTTAAGCCCATGGAAGACTGATAATTCTCACTAGTAAAAAGAGAAAGGCAAATTACAGTATATTGAGATACAATGTTTCACTTTCAAATACTAATAGGATTGTAAATAATTTGTATAGGTGAATACTGAGAAACAGATATTTTCACATATTTTTAATCAGATGGTAAATTGGCAAAATTCTAAATGGAGGTCAATTGAACAATGTATCCCCCAAATTATAAATGCACTCTCATTCATACATTGACCCATCAAGTGTACTCCTGAGAATTTAACCTACAGAAGTACTTGGATGTACATGAACTTGCTTATTTTCAAAGGTATTTATTGCAGCATTACTTGCAATAGCAAAAAGACTGAAACAAACCAAACTGAACAATAGAAAATTAGTTATAATTTATTTATACAATGGAGTAATTTGCAATTAAAAATCACAAATTCTATATTGAAATAGAATGGTTTGTCTGATGTGATATAAATTATAAAACATAAACTATAATGTGCAGAACATGTTACCTTTTGTCTAAGAAAATTAAAATATAATATATGCTTATATCTTTGTACAGGTTCTGGGTATTTCCGGACATTGAAAACCTTGGGTGCCTGTCAGGTAGGAAAACCGGGTAGCTTGGGGTGAGTGAAGGAAACTTCATTATCTACTCTTTTAATTTTTGAATTTTGTATCAGGTGAACATATTACTTATTCAAAGAATAAACACACTTAAAATAATATCCTGTCTAAAGTTAGACCACAGTCAATTATATACTTTCATGTTTCTCTCCCTCTCTCTCCACATTGCCCCCTCTCTTTTTAACTCTCCTGATTTTGGAATACTTTTATGCTGCCTCTCTACTCTTTTTATAATCTCAAGAACAGTTATGGGTTTTTTTTGTTTGTTTAATTACTTATTCTTACTCCTGCTCAACTTTTGTGTTGCTTTAGCATTGTGTTTTCTTTAAAAGAAAGGAAGAAACATATCTAAATTATCAACTTGAGTATACATATACATGAGAGTTAAGAAGACTTTGGACTTTAACAAAATGAAGGAAATTACGTAAAATAATGAAACACATGTTTTTATAAATCAGGTTAAATATTGCTGACATTTTGAGGTTGCATTTCATGCTAGTTTTTTTCCACTATCTGAAAAGGTAGGAGAGTCCAGCTAGAATTTCCTGCTTTCTTAAGGAAGCCTAAGAGGAAATACATACTCCTCCTCTTACTGCTACTACCACTACTGCTAATATTAAGAGCAACAGTGATTATAATTACCTAAACAAAAGCCCTAGAAATGAAAAGAAAACATTTAATAAGTTTAGTACTCAAGCACTGTCAGGGTTTGATGCATAGAGTAGCTTTGTCTGTTATCCTAGCGCTTGTTAAATACTTAACACAGGATTGAAAGGTTACTATACAACAAATCTCATGTTAATTTATTTGAATTGGTTGTTTAGTTTCATGTTGCTTCTATAAAACATTACAATGCATAAAAGCTGAAAATCCCTTTGAGAATACACTATTTGAAAATATATTTATAAAAAACATAATGATTAAAATATATAACTGAAGCTAGGATTCAAACATTCTGAGGAATATTTTATCACAAAAAGTTCATGGATATCTTAATGCATAAGACTTGTAAAATAAATGTTCAGAAATTTACAACAGAGCCAATTTCTCAACAATATATAATATTTTATTCATGTGTTATACAACAAACATAATGAAGTGACACACTCATAAATTTACTGCTTCGGAGATTATAAATGCAGTATCATGCAGTCTCTAACCCATCGTGGGCTCAACAGTTATAGAAGTTAGTATTAATTCTGAAGAAGATATATCCTTGTGTATCCAGTGAAATGTGACTAAGAGGTCTTCATTTTATTTTGATAGTTAGCTTCCACTGTGATTTTCTCAGAACAGCTTGCCTTAGGTTATAGCAGTTAATGAAATAGTTGGTCATTTTTACCATCTTCTTGAACTTACAAATGAGAGGATTCAAACATCACACATGGGATTTTGCTCCGGTTGCCCTCAGAATAAATTCATATTAATAATGATGATCATGATTACCACGTTAAAATGAAAGTAGGCAAATCTACTAAAATAATTAACAGTGTACACTTGTAGGATGAGGTGATAGTTAAAGAGAGAGTGTCCCCAATCTGCAATATGAATAAACATACACACACACACACACACACACACACACACACACACCATTAAAAATTACATTAATGTTGTTAAAATCAAGTATTCTAGGGCTTGCCAAGTGGCTGAGTTGGTTAAGAGCTTGCTCAAGAGTGTGAGCTCTGAGCAACAGCAGTTCAAGTCCTGCCCGATGAGCTGCCGCTGAGCTGCCAACAGGTGGCAGGATGGCTCAGCTAAAAAAAAAAAAAAAACAAGGAAAAAAATAAATAAAGTATTCAACTTCTATATTTCTCCATTTAAACAATCACAAATTTTATCAGATGTCAGCCATCTTTGTCACTGAAGTTGTTCAGTGGTAGGGAGCTCTGTCTGGTACTTCAGACATCATCACTGATCAGCCCCACTCCTGGCTATCCTTCAAATTTCATATTTTCAGTGAGGCTTTCTGTAAACCCCTAATGAGGATTGCAACATTCCCCCACTTTTTTTTACCTGTTTATGCTTTATTTTTCTCTAGCACGTACTGTTTCATAGCATACCCTGTAATTTCCTTTTTTTCTTCTTTATTTTCTCTCTCACCTGACTAAATGGGAAACTCTATATATTCCTGGTCATTTTGCCTTTTGTAATCACTAATGTATTCTTAGTGCTGAAGCATGGCCTGGTACATAGTGAGTTTGACAGATATTTGTTAAACAAATTGAAGAATGCATGAAATAGAAACAGGTGATTAAAGCTTATGAGTCTTTTAACTGATACATTAGAGATTAATATTTTATGATGACTTTCAATTGTGACAAACCCCTCTAAATTTGTACTATATCGGTGGTGTAAATTTTAGGTAAAATTTTTAGGTGAAATTTTAGGTGAACACTATACACCGTATTTCCCCATGTATAAGACGCACCCTTTTTTGAAAAATTTGGGGTCTAAAAACTGGGTGCGTCTTATACAGTGGTTGCAGATTTCAAATGCCATAGATGGAACTGGGGACCAGGCAATATATGAAGACAGTGATTCATCATCAGACACAGATGAAACAAGCTAATGGTTGAGAGTTTTGACAGTGAAGAAGAGTTGTATGAATTTTATGATGAATAAAACTTGAGGTTGATAGCTTTATGCAATACATTTTGTTTCAAATTTTGGGCCCCAAAATTAAGGTGCGTCTTATACATGGGTGTAGGGAGCTGGAGGTTTGCAGTAAGGGTTAAGCCTGAGAACTGGAGGTTTATAGTAAGAGTTAAGCCTGAAAGCTGGCAGGCTGACAGGCTCTCAGACCCAGGTGAGCAGTGTGGGAAGGTTGGCCACTGAGGAGAAAACAGCCAATGGCCTTGAAAGCTACAGAGTGGAATGCCATCCTGTTAACAGTTTCTGCTTGTTATGTTTTGCTTTAACGCTGGGAAGATTGCTTCCATACATCCTATGGAAAGCCCCGGGGGAGGTGTTCCCTGGGAGTAGGGGACTATTCTCTCAAATTCCCAAAACCCCCCTACCTAAGGAAAGTTACTTTTGCTATAAAAGCTGTGTGTAAACAATAAACGGCTCCACTCTCTGCTATCAGCATTGGGTGGACCTCCTGTCCCCAGATTTCGTCTCTAATCTCTTTCTTTTCCAGTCTCCCACCCAATCCTCTCAGGTACCCTCTCGGTAGACTCCTGGCTGAGGAGTCAGGAGTGCTCGTTTGGTGCTCAGGTCACATCACATAGGAGCATCTTATACATTGGGAAATATGGTAAAAAAAAAAAAAATATATATATATATATATATATATATATATATATATATATATATATATATATATACATATATATATATATATATAGTCTTCATTTAAGGCAAAATTTTAAGCAGGAATATAACATTATTGTTAAAATATTTCTAAATGTCACATTGGGAAAAAAAAAGAAAATATTCCTGGTGTCTATCACATGGAATTCTCTTTCAGGTTGAAGAGGTATAAGGGATTTTACCCCAGCTACAATTTATATTTTGTTCTTGAATTTCTTGATTTAGAACTAGTTTTGATTATTGTGATTACTAAAAGAAACCAAAATTGACTGAATGTTTCCTGTATGATCTGCATGCCCTAATAGTTTACATTTACTCACTTGAATCTCATGGCTACCTATGTGTAGGTATTATAAACAAAGACATGCTGCTTTGCTGATATTTAGAAATATTTTAGTATTAAAGCTCAAATTTGAACTCAGATATGACTACATGTTTTTTGTGACATACATTTAGAAGTACACATTTTGAATCAGATACTCAAAGTGGGGCAAAATTAATATGCATATTATATTAAAGTGTTCTCTATTTCTCTGCAATACATGGAATTTAAAAGAATCCAGCTAAGATATTTACACAGTGATGCATATGTAGAATAACATATGACCTGAACTGTACACACAAAGCACAAGAACCAGTCATCTAAAAAAGCCTTGAGTTGCCTACAAGTTTCCAAAGTAATAGGGGTTTAGGTTCACACCTGGTTACAACAATCCTTTTCCTTGAATAACTGATTACCATCCTCACCTCCGTCAAGAGAGAGTACCTAGCACATATGTTCTTATGGATAATAACAGGAGTTCTCCCTTTATCTTAATTGAATCAAACTTATCTTCCATGAATTTGCTTTCCTTAGTCAGACACAGACTGCTAATAAGCTTGGGTTTTGTACTAATTCTTCTATATTCCGAGTATAATATTTCATTATAACCTTCAGGAAATGTATTTACATCTCAAAAAGTATCATTGCCTATGATAAGATGTACTTCAGGTAATGTGAATTGTTTAAGGTAAATAGAAATATATGAATAAAATACAGCTACTGATTTGGAATATTGCAAATTAAACTAAAAAAGAGGTAGAGTCAAATTCTAAAAGCCCCAGTTGCCAGCTACTGAACATTTCCTGCCAGCCCTTGGAAGTGCTAATTTGGGAGTATCTACAGGCTGTGCTGTATTTCTTGCCAGAGGATCAGACATCAGTGTGAATAGCACATCCTCCTTAGGGACAGGGACTAGATGCATCTTTCTAGCAAATTTTACACCTAACCACTGGAATATTTTTGGAAAATATATTTAAGGATATTTGCACAAACACACTAGGTCTGTTCACCAATATATATTTTTGTAGCCAAAATATTTTTCAAATTCAGTATCACTTTAATCCCCTCTTACATATTTACATGAAATATAAAAGACAATGTAATAAATTCTCAGATTGAGATATTCAGCACTATAAAAACATTCTAGAGTAGGCAGAGAGATGCAATAATATTAGTTAACAAGAATAACAACTCAAGACATTTTACTGAACTTTTTACCTGCATCTCTTATGTTACTAATATATAATAGATCAAATGTGCCAATTTCAGTAACATATGTTCTTCAATTCTAAAATAGTCCTCCAGTTGAATCCTGCTTCTCTATATAAATATAATCTGGCCTTGAATTTTCAGTTTCTAGTGCATGTATTCCTGAATGATATAAATATTGGAAGATCAAAATTACATACACAGGGAAAATGGATACTTAAGAATATTGAATAACTTGCCAAAGGCTGCATGTGAAGACACAATTTTTACTCCAAATTCAGGTACATTTGATAAAAAAAATAAAAAAACTTTTCTTAACCTTTTGCAATCAGATACCAGTTATCTTAGTTTTAGCTATTATTATACTCTAAACTAATAGAAATTTGTTTTCTCATTTTCAAGAAAATCCTGGAGACAAAATATTTTGAGCTTATAATAACCATATGCAGAAGACAATTGATGTCCACTAACTTCTTTTTTTTTTTTTTTAATATTCAATCCTAAAACTTAGATGATGATTCCCCACCATCTAAAGAGAGGATGCATTTCTGAATAAAACCAGAAATGTTCTGGTTTAGAATAGCTTTTGTATTTCCTTTTCCTAACACGAGGGCAGACTCATCAGTCATGCTAGTTAACCATGGAGTTGGCACCCAAGAAGGTCCCTGGAGGTGGGACTGTTTGATTGAACTGGAGTGTTAAGTGACAAAAAGGGATATTGTCAGAGGGGTGAATATGCACTCTAGTATAACAGAAATCCCTCAATATCATTGGCATAGCCTAAGGTATTACATAATAACCAAAGGTTACAATGAAATTAAGAGATTACAAACAGGTCAGAAACGAAGTATTCAATGGATAAAATTAATGATATTGGAATATATTGTATCAATGATGTCATTGATGTATTATGTATTGAAAGCATGTTATGAGTGTGGGTTGATTAGTGTAGATTTGCCTAAGAACAAACTGTATACTCCTTCCTGAATCCAACAAGGCCTAAAGTCACCTGGCCTCTGCCACCTCCTCAAATACATCTTGTACCATTGCCTTCCTAGCTCACCACTGGCCATGCCTACTGGCTTTGTTACTGTTCTCCTCATGGGCCCTATTCCTGCTTTCCAGTCTTTGGGTTTCCTGCAAACCTTCCTAAAAACTTGCACCCTCAGATCTTCATATTGTTAGTTTCTCCTTGGTATTCAGATTTTAGCTCAAACTTCCTGTCCTTTTGACATGCTTTGCTGATAATCATATTCAGTTCCTACAGCTCGCCTGTTCCAAAGACCCACTGTTACTTATTATCAATAGCACCTACCACTCTCCAAAATTATCTTTCCTTTTATTGGTTTACCTGTTTATTTTTTCTTTCTCCCTCAAGAATGTAAGCTCCATGAAAGGGAGTAGTGGATTTCCTGTCATACTAACAGCTTTCTTTCAGCATCCAAAAATGCCTGACAAAAAATATACATTCACTAAATATATTCATATTAGTCATGTTTTAAAAATTATTCTGTAGAAACAAGCAACCCCAAATCTCAGTGGATTACACATTAAGCTATTTCTTTTATTTAGCATTTAAAATATTTTAATTAGGGAAGTAACACATATTCAATACAGAAACTTTAGGATATTTGGAAAAATCACAAATCTAAAAAAATAAAACTGCTCAGCTATAATTTCACCAACCAAAGATAAACACTTTGTATTTACAAATTTCTAACCAGTTTTTTTCTGATTATATTTAAAACTAAAATGTTTGATATAATACATATTATTTTATGTTTTGTGTGTGTGTGTGTGTGTGTGTGTGTGTGTGTGTGTGTGTGTGTGTGTGTGTGTTATGGGTTTGTTTTGTTTGTTTGTTTGTTTGTTTGTTTGTTTTTGCTTAGCAATATGTAAGGCATGTTTTCCCATTCCCATAAACTTCCCCCTGAAGTATAATTTTTAATAGCAGTAGAGTTTTCCCTCCTAGATTGGTGACATCACTGTTGAGTATTTCAGTTATTTTTTCTGTTCAGGACAACAGCCTGAGAGCCAATAACTCTGTTTGAAATTTTGCCCTCAGTGGTAGCCTTTCCTGGTGTGTTCTTTCAAGTGCATGTGATTGTCAGGACTGGGACTTGTTCTTAAATTTCTTGTTCTGTCTTTCAATTTACTTTTTAAATTTATTTTATTTTTTATTAAAATTATTGGGGTGGCATTGGTTAGTAAAATTACATAAATTTCAACTGTAAAATTCTATAATACATCATCTGTATATTGTATTGTGTGCTCACCACCCAAAGTCAATTTACCTTCCATTACATATATTTGATCCCCTTTTCCCTCTTCTACCTCCTGCCTCCCCCCTTACTCTATGGTAAATACTAAACTATTGTCTGGGTCTATGAGTTTTCATTTGTTTGTTTTACTTGATTGTTTGTTCCTTTCAGTTTTCTATCTCACATATGAGTTAAATCACATGGTTCTCAATTTTTCTATCTGGTTTATTTTGCTTAGCATGATAATCTCAAGATCCATCCATAACGTTTCAAAAAGAAGTATTTCATCTCCTCTAATGGCTGTGTAGTATGCCACTGTATATTCATACCACATCTTATTTATCCAATCATTTATGGAAGGACATTAGGGTCGTTTCCATGTTTTGGCCATTGTGTTTATGCTGCAGTGAACATAGGGGTACTTATATCTTTATGGATAAATATTTTCAGATTTTGGGGGTAGATGCCCAGATGAGAGATTACTGAGTAATATGGTATTTCTATTAATTTTTTACGAATCCTTCATACTGTTTTCCATAGTGGCTGTACCAGTTTACATTCCCACCACATGTATGAAGGTTCCATTTTCTCCACAGCCTCTCCAATACTTGTTATTATTTGTCTTGTTGATAACAGTTATTCTAACAGGTGTAAATGGGTATCTCATTGTGATTTTGATTTGCAGTTTCCTAATAACTAATGAATTTGAGCCTCTAAGTTCAGGAACAAGACAAGGATGCCTCCTCTCACCAACATAGTATTGGAAGTCCTAGCCAGAGCCACCAGGGAAGATACAGAAATAAAAACATTCAAATTGGGAATGAAAAAGTCAAATTGCCACTTTTTGCAGATGACATCATTCTTTACATAGAAAACCTAAAGACTCCACCAAAAAACTATTAGAAGCAATACACAAATACAGTAAAGTTGCAGGATACAAAATCAGTGTACAAAAATTCATTGTGTTCCTTATACTAAACAATTAAATTTCAGAAAAAGAAATTTTAAAAAATTATTTTGCAATTGTAATAGTAAGAATAAAATACTGAGGAAGAAACTTAACAAAGGACGTGAGGGACGTTTACATGGAAAACTACAACACATTATTAAAAGAAATTGAAGAAGACACAAAAAAATGGAAAGATATTTCATGTTATGGATTGGAAGAATCTACATAGTTAGATTGTTCATATTACCCAAAGCAATCTACAGATTTAATGCAATCTCCATCAAAATACTAATGGCATTTAAAAAAAATAGAACAAAAAAATCATCAGATTTGTGTGGAAACACAAAAGACCTCGAATAGTCAAAACAATCTTGAGAGAAAAGAAAGGCTGGAGGTAACACAATCACTGACTTCAAATTATAAAGCAAAGTGACAATAAACAGAACACCATGGTATTGGCAGAAAAACAGATACACAGACCAATTGAACAGAATGAGGACTCAGACATAAACCCACACACATATGGGCAGATAATTTTTGACAAAGCAGCCAAAAACATAAAATGAAGAAAAGAAAACCTGTTCAAAGAATAGTGCTGGGGAAATTGGAAAGCCATGTGAAAAGAATGAAACTAGAATGCTATCTGTCACCATACACCAAAATTAACTCAAAATGGATCAAACCTTAAATATAAGACCTGAAACAATAAACTGCATAGAAGAAAACATAGGTACTAAACTAATAGACCTTGGGTTTATAGAGGATTTTATAAATTTGACCTCAAAGGCAATGGAAGTAAAAGCCAAAATAAATGAATGGAACTATTTCAAACTAAAAAGCTTCTGCACAGCAAAAGAATCCATCAACAAAACAAACAAGCAACCAACCAAATGGGAGAAGATATTTACAAACAATACCTCCAGTAAGGAGCTAATATCCACAATATATAAAAAACTTATATAACTCAACTACAACAACACACAATAAAAAAACACAAACACCCCCACAAATAATCCAATAGAGAAATGGGAAGAGGACCTGAACAGACACTTCACCCAAGAAAACATACAAATAGCCAACAGATATATGAAAATAAACTCAGCATAAGTCTATTTTTTGGTTGTGTTTTATGTTTGCTATGAGTCAATTGCCAACATGCTCCAAAAGTCTGTATTCTAGGACCCAGGATGAATAAGCCACCCTCAGCTAAACTATGGCCTGCAGTTGCAGAGAGAAGAAAGGGAATGGCCAGCGAAGACAATGGCACTTAAAAGTTTGTAATTTCTGTTCATAATCTGTGGTTCTGGCAAGCCACTTGGCCAAGGCTGATTTCAATCAGAATGTTGGCAATGCAGATGGCAATGGTCAGGGTTGTGTAATTGTGGCAGCACATTATAGGTGTAGGTTGATTAGTGTGCTCTGTGCTAGAATAACCTGCACATACCTTTCACTGCCTACAGAGAGAGAAACCAGATAGTGTTAGAATTGATAGAGGCTACATGCAGGAAAAAGCCATAGAGAACATGATATTCTGAATGAAGCAAAGTGAATTTTAGGTAAAGTGAAACCTGTGACTCAGTCTCAAGCACAATTAACATGCCGATCTAACTAATATTGGAAACCCCTTCTAAATACAGGTATTTCATGAAACTAAGATATCATCCCTTTTGAAATAATACCATCATTTCATGTATCCCTATGGAAGAAAACAAATGCTAATGAAGTAAACACAATGTTAAGAAGCATTTAGCACAGATAATAAAATGAGACTGGCACATAGATATTAAAATCAATAAAAGATATAGTAAATATTTAGATACTAATTATTTAAGCTTATAATACTTTCCCATAAGCTGAATATGTATTTATGTTTGACTTAACACAGAGAATATTAGCTATGCAAATTAACATCACATAAATTTAGGGAAGCATATTTAATCTGCTCAAGTTAATATTTTAATGATAATCACCTATTCACTTTGATCTATTTAAATGATTATTACCATTTATAAGAATATATAACCTACATGTCAATTGGACAGCTGCTGATACTTCCATTTGAGAAGAACACTTAGAAGCTAGATAGAAAATCTGTTTCTTAGCATTGCCAACATCAAGCAATCCTTCATTGCAAATAAATGTTGACCTCAGTGTGTCTCAGTTTCAGATGCTGTACAATAGGATTGGCTTAAAGTAGTGATTTTCAAGCTGTGACTCATGAAGTTTTAAGATTTGTAATGGTATTCAAGGGCCATGGAGACGTGGAGGAAGTAAGGATAGAAATCCCTTTACCTTTTCCCTTACGGCATAGATAAGTTCACTTTTTAATCTAGTGTATATAATGAAGTACCAAGTAACATTTCATATAAAAATAAAGAATAGGAATTCCTGACAAGAAGTTGGAGACTATACAATTTCTATAAAAATATTCCATAAATTAAAACAAGAAATCACATATATGAATTTTATGATTACTGGGAATGTCAGTCTTAGGGACAGGGGCAGACTGGTAGGTTAGTGTTGGGAGCCATCTCAGAGTAATGAGATTCTAGGCTGACTGCAGGTACAGAATGGCAGGTGGCTACAGACCCCCATGTTCTGTGTGCTGAGGAAAAAGACTGCAAAACTGCATGTTAGCTGAACAGCAAAAGGGGAACTGCTAAAATGGTAACCCAACAATGCCCAGTTCGTCTCCTGGCCATAGAAAAGTAGACGTTCCTTAACCACAACCACCAGACCCTCAGATGTCAATGTCTATGGACTTATGAACTTTGAAAACTTCCACCATGGACTTATGAACTTTGGGACTTTCCATCATGGACTTGCTGACGGTTGCTATTTGCCTCAGTTTCACCTTACTTAAAATATATTATTAGTCTATGCTATGTAATCATATAACTTGTTGCCAAGAAATTGTCTCACTTCCAAACCCCTAAGTCAGGGACATTGATTCCTCATTCCCCCAAAACCCCCTACCAAATCCCCTATGCTTAGCTAAGAAATTATTCATGGTAAAAGAGGAAATTGCTTTCTATATATGCAATATGCTTTTTAATAAATGCCATCACTAGCTGCCATCAGCAGTTAGTGAACCTTCTAATCCCAACTTTGGTGACTATGCCATTTCTTTCTTTTCTCATTTCCTCGCGCCGATCAATCCTGCTCGGGGACCGCTCGGTGGGTTCCTGGCCTGATCATCCAGGTGCCCCAGCTGTCGAGCCGGGTCTTGACAGGTTAGGGTCTGTAAGAAAGAGTAAGTCGTACACACTCAGGTTTGCTTTAGAGAATCAGCTAAAAAGTGTATATTAAGATATATATTGTGCCACAAGCATTAACTCTAGGAGTTTTGGAATTGTCCTGAGCCACTTTACTGAAATAAGAAATGTACCTGTGTGACACTAATCCCTAGTCAAGGCATGAACTTATGAATTAATAATGTTGCCTTATAACCACTAGTACAAAGACCACTTTAAGTTTATCAGCACAGTTTAATAATAACAGAGGTTAATGATTTGCATGTGGTCTCTGTGGGATCTACAAGAGGGCTCTGTCATTGGGTGGGTTATATATTAAAATTAAGCCTATGTAACCTACAGGTTATAACTCCTAGTCTATACTGTACTGTGGACCTCCAAATTTCAGTGTTCCATGCACAAGATAATGATTCCTAACCCAAAAAGAAAAGCACATCGTAGTGCCCTGCAGAGGAAGGATGATTGGAGATTGCATCCAGATTTTTTGAACCTACTGTGAGGCAGTCGTTGAATATAATTATTATTATTTCTTTAATGATATGCTATATGGTATCATTTTCTAACAATAAATCTTAGATTTTTAAAAATTGTCATTTTGGTCCTGTAAAAAAACTTCTGTAGCAAATGAACCCTAACTGCCACCATTAACGTGTTTGTGTGGATAGAGCTCTGGTCAAGATGGCAGAGCAGGTAAATTCTGTACTCACTTCCTCTCATAACCACATCATAAATACAACTAAACTACAGTACAACAATCATTGGGAATAGCTAGAGGTCTAGCTGAACAGAACTCCTGTAACTAAAATCATACAGAAGAAGCCATGTGGAGACTGGTAACCATGTTTCCCTGAAAATAAGACTGGATCTTATATTATTTTTTGCTCCAAAAGATGCATTTTATTCATTTATTCATGTAAAAATCTACATTTATTCAAATACAGTCATGTCTGGCTGACGATTTTAACTGGGGCTTATTTTGAGGTAGGGCTGATATTACAAGCATCCTAAAAAATCATGCTATGGCTTATTTTCCAGTTAGGTCTTATTTTGGGGAAAACATGGTAGGAGTGCTGAGGCGTGGAACCAGCTTGTCCTACATCCATGTGTGGCAGTTAAAACTCAGGAGAGATATCTCTGTCACAAAGGACCCCCCTGAGGAAGGTCCCAGCCCCAAACCAGATATCCCAACCCAGGGTTCTACTGCTGGGAAGAGTAGTACTCATAATTTTTGGCTGTGGAAACCAGGAGAGATTGTGACTGAGTGAGATGGAGAGTGGCTGGGGTCCCAGGTGCTCCTCTTAAGGGGCCCATGCATGGACTTACTCACCAATGGAGCTCCAGCGCTAGGGCAATAGCACAAAAGGCACCAGGGACATAAGAGGAAGAACTGAATTGTCTGGCTTCAGTGTGCCAGTCTGGACAGGCACAATTTTGTTCCTTTGTTGAACCCTCCCCACTCCTGCCATGTAGACATGGGACACCACCATATCTAAGTCTCCATCATTGTGGCTAAAACCATTCTCTCCACCTGATTCCCTGAGACCCCACTTACCCAACTTGCGGGACCACCAAAGCAGGTTCCAGTGGCTTTTCCATACAAATGCCTGTCTTAGTTCATGCTGTGGACTTTCCTAAAACCTCTTAAAGCTTGCAAGACCTGAGCAAGCAACATCTGGCCTCAGCATACCCCACCTCTCTTGATAAGCAGACCTAAGTCCAGCACTAGTGGTAGCCAACCCCGGAACACAGTTTAGCCTCTTGCAGGCACCTCCTTGCCCAGCACAAGTAGCAACCATCTGCAGTTCATTTTGCAGCTCATACCATGTGACCTCGAGCAGGGCACAGGCAATGACTGAACTTGGCCTGCAGCAGGTTTCCTCCCAAGAGACCCTACAACAAACATACCTGGTGACCAGCTTCAGATCACACCAGAACACCACCCAACAACCTCCACAAAAGACACACCCAAAGGGCAGACTGGGCAGGCACCACAGCCGTGCTACAGCAAACCCTGCTCTGTAGGATCATCCTCTGCAAAACAGCTCTCCACTGTAGTCATAGCCAGTCCTCACAACCAATCAGCCAGAGGGTCAATTCATCCAATTGCTGTGCTAACATTTGCATCGTAGGGGTACCAGAAAGAGAAGAGAGAGAGCAAAGGATTTAAACCATATTTGAAGAAATAATGAGAGAAAGCTTCCCTAATCTGGTGAAGGAAATAGATGTACAAGCCCAGAAGGTGCAGAGAGTCCCAAGCACGATGAACCCAAAGAGGCCCAAACAAAGATAATTCATAATTAAAATGTCAAAGCTTGAAGACAAATGGAGAATCTTAGAAGCCACAAGAGAAAGGCAGTTAGTTACCTACAACGGAGCTCCCTTAAGACTGTCAGCTGATTTCTCAACAGAAACTTTGCAGGCCAGAAGGGATTGGCATTAAATATTCAAAGGGATAAAAAGAAGGACCTACAATCAAGATTTCTCTACCCAGCAAAGCCATCATATAAAAGGACTTCTTTAAGATGAAGAAGGGAAAAATATAAAAAAATATGAATAATAAAATGTCAATAGCTACATATCTATCAACAATTGCTTTAAATGTAAATGGATTAAATGCTCCAATCAAAATATGCAGAATGGCTGAAAGGATAAGAAAGCAGAACCCTTACATATGTTGCCTAAAACAGACTCACTTCTGATCAAAAGACACACACAGACTGAAGGGAAAAGGATGGAAAAAGATATTTCCTGAAATTGGAAATGAAAACAAACGAACAAACAAAAACTTAGATAGCAAGACAAAAGACTTTAAAACAAAGGCTATGACAAGAGACAAAAAAGCACCCAGTAATCCCACTTCTGGGTATTTATCCAAAGAAACCCAAAACACTTCTCTGAAGTGATATGAGCATCCATATGTTCATTACAGCATTATTTACAATAGCCAAGATATGGAAGCAACCTGGGTGTCCCTGAATATATGAATGGATAAAGAAGAGGTGGTACATATATACAATGAAGTATTAGCCATAAAAAAATGAAATCTTGCCATATGCAACATCATGGATGGACCTAGAGGGTTTTTGCTGAGTGGAGTAAGTCAGACAGCGAAAGACAAATGCCATATAATTTCATTTATATGTGGAATCTAGAACATAAGATAAATGAACAAACAAAACAAGCTCATAGATACAGAGAACATTTTGATGATAACCAGATTGGGGTGCAGATATAGGAGAATGGGTGAAGGAGTGAGAGGATTAGGAGGTACAAATTGGTAGTTACAAAATAGCCATGGGAATATAACATGGGGGAATATAGTCAGTAGTATTGTAATAACTATGTATGGTGTCAGATGGGTACTAGATTAATCAGGGTGATCACTTCATAAATTATATAAATGTCTAATCATTTTGCTTTACACCTGAAACTAATATAATTATTGTATGTCAACTGTAATTGAAAAATAAAAATATATTTAAAGAATATATACATGTGTATGTGCAAGTGTGTGCCCACACACATACCTACTTTTGCTAACTATTTTGTAAATGATTTACTACACCTTTCACCACCTACATGCCATTTGACAACTTAACTAGATGACAATAAGAAAATTAACAGGTACTGATGAGAAAGTGTACGTAGGATCTGAGACAGGAAGAAAATATAGATGGTATCCTCAATGTAGATGAGCTTACCTTCCAGGGAGACATGAATTTACCTACCTGGAAGAGCGTCCAGAGGCATCAGGTCATGAACAATAGTTTTGGAGCTACAATCCCAACTTTGATATTGGTTCTGCATTTATTTTCTTAGTAATCTTAACCAAGTAGCTTAAATTCTTCAAGAATGATATGTAAAACAAAAAAAATATTGCCTACCATGTCCTTATCATGTTGTTTAAGTATTAGAAAAAATAATATATGTATCTATATCTATCTATATTTCAAAAGCTATATATGATTACATATCTATGTAAATACATATATCTGTCTAAATACATATCTATATCAATCTAAGTATCTATTTATATCTGTACATAAATATAGATGTATAGAGAAATACATATAGATAGGTATCACTGTTAAAATTACCTGCATTTCATTGGTGCTCAATAATACAAAAAATAATAATAACAGTGTCCATAGTATTGAAATATATAAACTACTTTGACATTCCTGGAACTGTCATTTTACTAAATGTAAAATTCCTCAAAAATTATGGCCAAACTCGATGAGAGATTGTTCTTTTACAAAGTTTAGATAGTGACCAAAAATAGCTACATATAACTCAAAAGCAAAACAATTAGAAAAAAAAATTAAAGCAAACAAATAAACAAAAGAAAAGGCTTTAAGCAAAGAAATTAATGTGTCAATTTTATATTATGTAATTATATAATATATAAATATATTGTAATTTTTGCTTTTCCAAATAAACTTTAAATTTTTTAAAATGCATATGTTCACCTGATTAGAGAAACAAAATTAAATGTTAATGCGTCCTGGATTGGATTTGGAAAGCATGGACCTTTTAAAATCTACTCTCCTTTGCAGTTTATATCCTCTTATCCTAACATTTTCTCTGCCACTTTCAAATCATCAACAACTGAGTCATGATTTGCTTTCTTCTAGCTTATATTCTCAGGCTGGATGGAAGACATAAAAATCTGAAAATGCATTCACCAAATAGAAAGAATTGTTTTCTCTGAATGGAATTACGAATGAATTGTATTTTATCATTTATTGTAGCTATAGCCACAACAACACTTTTATTGATGAACAATATTAACCTGTTTATCTTGTTAACTATGGAGAAATTATGACATATCTTGAAATAATAATTTTGATTTATTTCATTAATGATGAAATATTATTGCATAAAAGAGAATAATATAAATTTGACAGCAAATGGACATTTGTTAACATGCACATGGCTAAACTAATTTCTCAGATTGGATGGAAGTAAAATAAATTAAAATCAAAAGTTCAGGTAGTAGCAGTCACAGTGCTACTAAAAGAGAAACAGCAGGAATTGTTTCAGAAATGAACATGGTAAATAACCTTTGAATAAATGTTGCTCTTAGACTGATGCATAATACAAATGTTATTCAAGTTCTGTGAAAAGTGTGAAAAACAGTGTTTCTTTTTCTGTATCCAAAAAGTCAACAGATTTTTCTGCAATGGGGAAAATACTGCACTAGAGTTATTAATATTTGTGCCATTAGTGTTTCTCTGGCCCCAAAAAAACCCAGAAGCAGTCAAACAAAACCAAAATGAAGATAAGCCTATCAATTTACAAGTATTTTATAAATTGTGTCCTATGGCATCATAAATACTGAAACATGAACACATGTTTTGAAGTAGGAAATAATAGTGCCTTTCATCAATTAAGATTATAATTTTTATGAGATTGCAACATTCAACACATTTTAGTACAGTTTGGTGTTGAAATATCACAGTTTCTATTAGGAGAGTGCTAAGGACGCTTGGCTAAATCTAGTAGATCTTGAAAATGTGTAATGAACAAAATGCGTCAGCCCAAACTTGAAAATTCACAACATATTTTATTGCCATTTTACATGGAACTTAGTTTTCTGTTCAGCCGAGACTCCAAAGAAATTCTGCCACTTTGCAGACAACCATTATCCAATTTCTGCAGCAAATACTGTTGGGATGGTGGCTCTTTATAGGTCAAATATCGCTCCCATGCAGTGGATATTTATAGCATTCCACACTCCTGGATAAATGCTGGCATTGCAACACTCACTGTGTTTAACTTGTGAGCTTGGATAACAGATTGGGTTGATAACATTAGTTCCAACTTTTATATTTCACCTTTTGCTTTCTTAGTCCATTTTTGTGAATCATTTTATCTACTTGCTTGCATAAATGTCATGTCTATCAATTCAAGGAAATATCTGCTCCCTATTTCTTTTCTCACCCTAGAGCATGTACTTTACCTTGAGAAACAAAATGAAAATAAATTATGTCAGTCTATTTCTCTAAGCAAGCTGATAAAAATGCATAGTGTCTTTGTTTATGAAGATTTTTTCTTGCCTTCTATGCTCTCAGAAAAAGCAATGCATGCAAGCATATGCTCATATAAGTTCAAAAGCACCAACTATCAATCAGAATATGAAGAATCACTAGCATTAATTTGTCAAATATTACTGGAGGCCACTTAACCCTAAGGGAAATCTGTTACTGCTCAGTAACAATAGCTTGGTTAAATTCATTTTTGAGTACATGTAGATTTGGCAAGTATAGCATCTCTGGTTAATTTTCCAGAATAAATATAATGAAGTATGATGGTGAATTGAAATAAAGTAAATAATAATGATCCTATTACTATACTTCTCTAAAGGGTTTTAGTGTCTGACAGGGCCCAGGCACATTCAGGCATGCACAAGCGGAGGCCTGGAATAGGAGACCTGGGTATATCCATACATGTGCAGGCTGGGGTAAGGGACACAACCCCTGGAACCTACTGCGCAGGCGCCAGACTCAGGTACATAAGCCCTTAGGTGAGCATGACTTGAATTTATGGGAGAAAGCATGCGCACTCCCATGCGCTCTCCTCCCCCAAACCATTATATAAGGTTGCTATTGCTGATTAAAGACGCTGGTTCCTCCTCATGTCAGCTCCGTGTGCTTTTTTTACGCTGGGTATCTCACCACCGAAACCTTCCCCACAACTCTCCGGCAACGACACTTGTCGTAGCCCATGGCAGGATGATGAGTTGAGTGCCCCCCCCCCCCCCCCCCCCGTAGAGGAACCGCCCCGGGTAGATGGGATGTGGCCCCAGACATCCCTCTGATATCTGGTCGCTGCGTACTTGCTGGCTTGGAGTCCACCAGAGGACTGGGACACTGTGCGCCCGCCCCCACATTGGAAGACGTCCGGAAAGCCCTGGAGGCACTGGAGCCAAACATCCCGCTGGTGCACCAGGAGGTGGCCGGCAGGGTGCCCTTGGTGTTCCTAGCAGTCTTACGACATGCTAGCTGTGACATTCAGGAGTACATGGCCGGGTACAGCAGTTACACTGTCGGGAAGAGGATTTGGAGCAATGCCTGGCAGCGGCTGAACACATGCTCCAAGGGTCCCCTGAGTCGGGGATGCCCTCCAGGGCTAGTAACCCACCAGGGTCAGTGTGGTGCACCCAACCAGTGGTGCGACAAAGGGTGGAAGTTGAGGAGCCATTGGCTGCTGGGATGGGGCCACCGAACCACGGCAGTTCGTGCATCACACCTCCTACCCTGTGTACACAGCCATGGAGCTGCGGGAGCTCACTAAACAATGCAAGCAGCACCTGGGTGAGTCGATCCCTGCTTAGTTATTGTGCTTGTAGGATGACGGGGAGAACAATATGGAATTAAGCCCCACCGAAATAGCGCAGCTGACAAGTGTCACAGCGGTGCCCTCCTTGCAGCAGCGTTTGCAAAACATGCCCCAGACCAACCCCTGAGCTGGTAATCAGGCCCTAATTAAGTGGCTCAAGGCTGCTGCATGCATGGTCTGGGACAATGCAGGGGATTCCTGAAACATGTAAGCAGACCACCTACTTGGACTTGGTGCAAGTCATATGGGAAATGGGCATGTGACAGATGATGTTTGCCTTACAGTATAACAACCCCGATGAAGAGATATTCACAGCCCACATGAAAGACCTTATCCTTGCTAATGGTCCACTGGGCACCTTTGGGACCATGGCTACCTTATTGGGCCCCTATACAGACTGGTCCATCCACGATGTCTCAGGGGCTTTGACTAGACTAGGAGACACGGAAGTCCGCTGGCAAGGCCAGGCTGTGCAGGCACGAACTCTGGCTAGAAAATGCATGAATCGCCCCCGTCCTTCGAAACAGGCTACAAAACCAATGCCCAAGGGCCAGGGTGACGGGGGGAACCCTATTAAAGTGAGCTGCCAGCAAATGTGGTTTGACCTGGTGGCAGCTGGGCTGGCCGAGGAGAAATTAGACGGCCAGCCTCTCGAGGTCCTCTTGGCCCTCTGGCAGAAGCTATGGCCTGAGCAGAAGTTCACCACGTTGCCCCCGAAAGAACAGAAGGGGACTGCCTGGGAGTTGCGCCTAACTGACTTCCTCCCAAATTAGGGAACGGGCCGGGGCACCCGGTTAATGGGGGAGCTGGATGACCTTGAGGCCACAAGTTGAGCTCACCATATATTGATCCCCCCGAAATGTGTAGTGGGTTCTGGCCCTTGTGGACACCGGGACAGACAGCAGCCTCACATATGGAAACTGGGACCATTTTCTGGGCCCTAAAGCCGCTATTAAGGGGTATGGCAGCCAACACATCACGGTATGTAAAGTCTCCATCACCCTGAGGATCGGATGTCTCCCCCCCCAGGACCTATGAGGTCTACGTGTCTCCTATTGCTGCATACATCCTCGGAGTGGATGTGCTCAGGGGACTGACTGTCATGATGACTGTAGGGAAATTCCGCTTGTGGGCACATGTGATGAAAATGGTGGTTAGAGGACATCCCCAGCACGCACCCCTCCACCTGCCACAGGCCATGTGAGTGGTTAATATCAGAAAATATTGTTTGCCAAGGGGGCATGAGGAGATCGGGCGTACTATTTTGAAGTTGGAAGAGGCAGGTGTCATACAGTCTACCGATAGGCCCTTCAACTCCCCAACCTGGCCAGTATGGAAACCAGACAGTTCCTGGAGAATGACAGTAGACTACTGGGAGCTGAATAAGGTAACCCCCTGCTGCATGATGCTGTTCCAAACATCACAGAGTTGATAGACCACCTCTCGCAGGAATTGGGACAGTTCCACTATGTGGTAGACTTGACCAATGCTTTTTTCTCCATTGACATTGACACTGCCAACCGAGAACAGTTCGCCTTCACCATGGAGGACAGTCAATGGACCTTCCAGGTGTTACCACAAGGCTACCTACACAGTCCAATGCTGTGCCATGGCCTGGTAGCACAGAATTTAGCTACATGGACCAAGTCCCTGACCATATGCTTGTTTCACTATATAGATAATATAATGTTAACCTCTGATTCTCTTGCAGATTTGGAAACTGTCACCCGTAGTCTCTGAGGCTCCCTAACGGGCTGGGAGTAGGCCTTCAACAAGGACAAGGTCCAGGGTCCTGGCTACTCTGTCAATTTCTTGGGAGTTATTTTGTCGGGTAAGACAAAAGTGATCCCAGAGGCGGTCATAGGATAAGATTCTAGCATACCCTTGACCGGAGATGGTGAGGCAATTACAAACTTACCTGGAGCTACCGGGGTTCTGGCAAACCTTCATACCACATTTGGTGATGCTAATGCAACCCTTACACTGGTTGGTTCACAAAGGGTAGCCCTGGGATTGGTCCCCCAAAGCCAAGCAAGCATTTGGGGTGATGAAATGTGCCGTAGCACAGGCCCAGATCCTAAGGATCATAGAACTAATCTTGCCGTTCCTCCTGACCATCCAAGTGGAGGACTCTGGGTTTGGCAAAAACAGGGTGCACGGAAGACTCCTATTGGGTTTTGGTCCCAGCTCTGGAATGGAGCCAAGGAACAGTACTCCCTGGTGGAAAAGCAATTAGCAGCAGTGTATGCCGCCCTGTTGGCTTGTGAAAGCATCATGGGTCCGCACCCAGTCAAAGTACAAACAACCTACCCAGTGAAAGGCTGGCTTTGGTCTTGGGCAACAAGGGCGCGAACCGGCATGGCACTAATGTCAACGTTAACAAAATGGAAAGCTTATTTAGAACAATGGGCTCAGTTCTCCACTAGTCCATTGACCCAGGAGCTACATGCTCTTTTGGGGCCCATCACTTTCTGTTCTGAGTGAGCAGAAGACCCTGTGGAAATGGGGGGAGACTTCCAGCCCCTTTGAGGAAGGCAAACCCCCAATACCAGTTGACTCCTGGTACACGAACAGGTCTTGCCAAGTGCAGCCCCCACATGGTTGGCTGTAGCCCTACAACCCTTCACTGATGACTTTTGGTATGACACAGATACCGGACGCTCTAGCCAATGGGCCGAGTTGCAGGCCGCCTAATTGGTTTTGACCAAGGAATCTGGCCCGGTACATGTTTGTACAGACAGCTGGGTCGTGTATCGAGGCCTGACACTGTGTCTGCCTGGGTGGGCAGCCCAAGAGTGGCTGATCGGCCACCACCCGCTATGGGGCTGGGACCTCTGAAAGGACCTTTGGAGATGGAGCCTAAGCATGGGCGCCACCATATACCACATCTCAGGCTATTGGCCACTGCAGGCACCCAGCAATGACGAGGCTAATGCCTTAGTGCGAGTACGCTCGCTTGTGGGGCCCCCACAGTCTGTTGCCATAGCCACTTGGCTCCACAAGAAGTTAGGCCATGTAGGTGCCTGGACTATGGGGCTAGTGGCTACCAGCTGGGGCTTACAGCTAACAAGAACCGAGGCACAACAAGCTGTCCATCAGTGTCATTGGTGTGCAGAGCACCGCCCCCAAAGACGATGTCTGCCCACTTCCATAGGGTCCGTATTTCAGGGGGTGTAGCGCCTACAAGAATGGCAGGTGGACTATATTGGGCCGCTCCCTGCAGACCAGGGAGCCTGTTACGCCCTTACGGCAGTAGACACTGCCACTGGTCTGGGCTTTGCTTACCCTGTGGCCTGGGTGGACCAACGACATACACTCCTAGCATTGGAGCACTTATCGGCCACCTACGGCTGGCCCTTACTCATCACCAGTGATTGAGGCACCCACTTTACAGGTTCACAGGTTCAAACCTGGGTGAAGGACAATGATGTCCAATGGCAACTACATGTTCCATACCAACCTCAAGTTGCTGGTATGGTTGAATGCTTTAGTAGGCTGTTGAAGGACAAGTTAAGGGTATTAGCACCCCCGATGGCAACATTGGAAAAACTAGGTAAAGGTAGCTGTTCACCTGTTGAATGAGCAGCCATGAAAGACTGGTAAGACCCCATTGGATAAGGTAACTGAGGGGCTTCCACGACTCCTACGGGTCATGGATACTAGGGACCCAGAGGTACAGCCCAGGCTGAAGGAAGGGATGGTAATCCTGCCTGCTCCATCCATGGTAGCCCCTGGTCAGACACAGGAATGAACCTGGCCTTGGCAAGTTCAGGTCACCCAAGAACCCTGGGAACAGGGTCTAGAGAAGGGCCTGGAGGTCACACCCTGGCTTGGGCACTGGCCCTTTACAGTACAAGTGACTTTGCCAGCCAAGGCAAAGTGGGTCCTTCTTACAAGGAACCACTGCACTACACCTTGGGCCCATAACCCTGTACACAGTAAAGTTAACCTCCGGCCTCCTACCAACGACCCAGGGAGCACAAGTGTGGTACCACTGACCAGGAGCTGCCCCCATGCTGGCTACGGTGCTATCGCAGGATGAGCACATAGCCTGCATTTTGCTGGAAGGCCATGACTTACCCATAATGATCTCTTTATCTGCGCTGTCGTATCGCCCAGGTTAGCCACAGGAAAAAGCATATTGTCCTGGGCACACACCTTTCTTGGGTGCACAATGCCTCACATTGCTGGGTGTGCACAGAGCTGCCAGCAGAGACCGCTGAAGGACTGCCCTGGCGAGTCTCACTCCTGCCATTGGTACCAACTAGACAGACCTCCAGCACTGGAACCGGAACAGTCCAGAGGGGAACGCTTGCCGCTGCGCTGTCGAAGCCCTCTTGTGAAGACAGTGCCACAATAACCCCTCTCTCCTTGGCAAGGCTGTAGACAATGGCTGGGGGTAGTTGGTAGGAATTCATGTAACATTGTCTCACTGCGCTGCTGTGTGTGTCAAACAGCAACTGACACCCCACGGTTCCAAACCATATGGTAGGTTGGTTATCTGAGTTCTGCCTCAACATTACTGTTGTAATGAACCCTACCCACTGGTGGGATGGACGATGTATACTGGGGATGACACCCACTGATTTCCTGCCAGGTAATACTTTCTGGGTTTGTGGTTACTATGGCTGGCCATATCTGCCAGCCCGATGGACACGCCGCTGCACTTGGGGGCGTCCCTTTATTCACGGTCGCCTCCTGCCAACATTACCCCAAAGGCTGGTCATTTGGGACCCACTTTACCATTGTTGGCACCGGGAAAAGCGGGTGGCCTAGTGGTTTTACCCCTTAGCCATCTTATTGCCAGGGGCTGGAGTAATAGACATAGAGCTACTGGAGGAAGCCCTTACCCAACACGTTATAAATGCTCTGAACGTCACATGAGCATTTTAGCCTTGCTCCTTGATGAAACAACCCAAATGAGAAAGGTGGTAATGCAGAACAGGATGGCCCTAGACCTGTTAACTGCTGCGCAGGGCGGGACATGTGCCCTCCTGCATGTTAAACACTGTGTCTACATACCTGACCACCAACAAAAGGTACAGGAAGCCTTACAGAAAATAGACACCTAGTTTTTGGTGATCCAAGCCCTGCAGGATGACCTTACATGTTTGTGGAACTCCCTTGGCCCTTCGTGGTGGTGGGCAGGCCTTATTTTGGCAGGTATTGCCACCAGTCTCATAGTCCACTGATGCTCCATGTATTGCTGTTGCGGCCTTTGTATGCAGGAACACACTCTTATGGTCAAGTCCAGAACCGCCACCCTGCAGTGGGTGGACTGACAGGGCCCGGGCACGTTCAGGCATGCACGAGTGGAAGCCTGGAACATGAGACCCAGGTATGTCCAAATATGTAGGCTGGGGTATGGGACATGACCCCAGAGCTTACTGTGCAGGTGCGCGGGCCCCGGTTACATAAGCCCTTATGTAAGCATGACTTGCACTTGCGGGAGGGAGCATGCGCACTCCCATGCACTCTGCTCCCCCAAACCACTATATAAGGTTGCTATTGCTGAGTGAAGACGCTGGTTCCTCGTCATGTCGGCTCTGCATGCCTTTTTTACACTGGGCATCTCACCGCCAAACCCTCCCCAGCAAACCTCTCTGAGGACAGTGTCTTTTAGAAATCTCACACCTAAACTATCCCAACATTGAACTAAAGCCTTCCAGTGGGTATATATTGGGATAAATAAAAACAGTTTTCAAGATAAGTAAAGACAGCTCCATAGACGAAGTTCAATTGAATTATATAATATAAATTGAGGTTGTCCTCACAGAGAAGATAAAAGAAAAATGAAGTAAAGAAATTCACAGCTGACATGTTCACTATCAACCTTAAGTCAGCTTAGTTGTTTTACCAAAAAAAGACTATGAAACCTTAACAATAATATGCTATTAGAATAGGCACAATCATCCTTGAACTTTCAAAACTCTTTTCCACATGTTTAGTAGGTTTGACAACTATATCATCATATACAAAAGAATATTAAGTGGTGTTTGGTAAGTTTCCCTTTCATTCAAAATATTTTCATATTTATAGCATCTACAATTCACTTATATGAATGAATAACTCAATGTTAAACACTTTATAAGAATCACATGATATTTTTTAAGCAGCTTAATTGAGGTACAAGTTATATGCAATTCAAGTTACAATTATTATTCAAGTGTATATTTAATGAGTTTTCCAATGTACACAATTTTATTACAGCTATCACAATTATATAGAGAACTCCAAAATGCATGTATGATGCCTTAGAAACTAGAAGGTGATGATCGAGGGCACAAGTGATGGGTAAGCTTTGAAATTTCTTCTGAATGAAAAACTCAGCTATTTTCTTGGTATTTATGTACTCTAAAAAGTATACAGTTATATCAAATCTTTTTTTTTAATGATAATTCAAATGTGTCAATTTCTCATTGAACTTTCTTGCAGTCAGTGCCAAACATGACTTGGGTAACAAGAACATGTTAATGAGACTTTATGTAGCTCTAGTACTTATCCAAAATATATATTTGCAAGTGTTTTTTACATGGAAGCTTTTGAAATCTCAGAGGAAAGACTAATAACTTTTTCATTTTTTGATCTTCAGTACTATATTTTCAAGCAAACACTTCATTTAAAAGTGTTTAATGTATGTTTTACTGACCAATTAGATTTTCCCTACCCCCGTGCTCCTTCTATGTAAAACCTTGATTATTTCATTTGATTGCTTTTGGTTTAATAATCAGTTTTATTATTTTCCTGCTATACATTTTTAATCATTTAATAAAATTAAAAAACAACACTGTGTAAATCATGATGGAGCTATTGGGATGAATATAGAAAGAATAAAAATGATGAATGTGGAAAAAATATAAATTGTTTTGACTAAAAAGACTCTTAAAGTTCAGGTAATCCAAACATTTTAATTATGATTCAATCTCTTATAACAACAAGTGTTCATCTAGACACAGTATCAAAATTTTTTTCTAAGGAAAGTAATGGAGTTTAAATATGTGTAGTTCTTAATTGTTTTGGTGTTATTTCGTCTTCAAATTGATCAAAATTCTTTGCTGACTAAATGTAAATTGGATAAATTTTATTTTAAGAAAAAATTTAAAAAGTCTTCTGCAAATAACTTCCTTCAGCTTCCCCAACTCCTTGCTCTACCATATTTCTCCTAACATGTTGGAAAGCCAGTTTTGAGGCTGTAGACTTTTAACATTTTATTTTTTTTTTTTATTTTATATCTCATGAGAAACTGTTTATTGGAATAACAAGAAAGAGGAAAAACAAGTTTTCAGAAGTGAAAATGGTTTTAGAGGTCATCTAATTTGATTACTAAAATAAGTTTTGAATGATTACTATGAATTCTTAAATGATAATTGTTTTCCCTGTCTTTTTTTTTTTAACTTAGTATTTTTTTTCAGGTGTACAAACCAATGTAATAGTTATACATTTCACCCCTCACAAAGTGATAACCCTCCTCCCCAATCTACTCTCCCTCTGACATCATATATAGCTGTTACAGTTCCATTAACTCTATTCCCTATACTATTTACACCAATGTATCTCTCCAGGTGCTGGATTTCAGAAACCAGCTATTTTATTTTTTAATGGGCTAGAATTTCAGCTTTAATCATCTTTTCAAAACTATCTGAGTTAATCATAGTTCCATATGCCCACATGTAAATTTGAGGATAAAGTAGAATGTTCCTAAAGAGCGTACAGATTGACTTGAACAGAAGTAACACTTTTAGCATGCATCTAGTGGAATAGTTATAGTACATCTCCTTTTATGTTTGTTGCCAGCTGCTTAGAACAGTACTACTGAAGAATTATGGTCTCAGGACTCCTTTGCATTATATATACTAATATTCATTTTGTGAGGAATTAGAACTGTGGAATTTAAAGCATATTAATAGGTTAATTTATTTTAAAATAACATTTTAAACCTATTACATTTTAAGATGTTTTACAAAAACAGTAATGCTGTTTTCCAAAACAAAACAAAATGGAACATAGTGAGAAGAGTTGCATTGGTTTGAGTTTTTACAGATCTTTGATGTCTTCTTAAACGTTTCTGAGTTCAGTCTGTTGGGAGACCATATGCCTCTAACAAACTCCACTGTACGTTTGGAAACTGCTGTTTTAGACATTTATTACTAATGATCTTGGATGTTTCTCACATGATTTCTTAGGAATATTAGATTTTTTTTTGTATATGACTGTGAATGGCATTCTGTTTAATCCCATTATGTTTTCTGAATGGTTATGACTGGCTACTGGAAAGGCTGTTGAATGAAATGTTTCACTATTGTTGTTCTGTTTTTATTTTTGCTTTAAAATGTTCTTTTCTGATTCTGATAAAATAATGTAAATTATCTTTTTGTCTGTATATATGCATAGTGGATTTAATGTAATTGCTGATATATTTGAGTTAGATGATCACATATTAGTTTAAACCTAATACCTATTTAATTTCCTTTATCTTTCTGTTCTTGACATCTTCCTGATTAATTAATAATCATGCTATTAATATTTCCCCTTTGTTAGCATTTGGTTAGTGATTCCTTTAGTTTTTGTGGTATCTTGAGATTATAAGATTACTCACATGATTATAATATTTTCTATGATCTCAAGAGGCATATTCCATCCCTGTGAATCTAGATTGAGCTTTAATTTACTGACATTTTAACCACCATTTTGAATTCAACAACAAGATTGTAGGGAAAGGTGATATTAAACAGGGCTCACAAATCTTTTTTTTTTTTTTATCCCTCTTCTGCCTGTTGTGCTACTATCATATATTTTAACTTCCCATCTATTTAAACTCAACAGGTGAATATTTTTATTTGTATAGTCAATATTTCCTTATGTTTATCATACATATGTTTCCCTCCCCCCACAACCTTTTAACATTTTCTTTCTTTCCTATTTTTCTGAGCTGCCATGATGTGTTATTTTCTCCTGCATGAATTACTTTTATGCTGGTCTATGCAGGTTGTTAGTCTCTTTTCTTAGGTGTCATCCTTTAATCTCTATGCGCTTCAGAGTGTTTGTTTATATTGCTCTGAACTGTCTTCAGTTCACTAATTCTCTCTTAGACTCCCTCTAATCACCTTTGAAACTCTTTCACTGAATTTTAAAAATTAGTTTCAGGTGTACAAAGCAACATAATAGTTAGACATTTACACCCCAGATGAAGTGATAACCGCCCCCCCTGCCCACCTAGTCTACTGCCCCTATAGCATCGTGTATAGCTGTTACAATTCTATTGACTCTATTCCCTATGTTGTATCCATATCCCAGGAAGATATATATTTATAGTTTATTTATGTGTATATTTATAGTTGACATTCAATATTATTCTACTTCAGCTTCAGGTGTACAGCATAATGATCAGGCATCTATACAGTCTATGAAGTGATCCCCCTGATAAGTCCAGTGCCCTTCTGGCACCCTACATAATCTTTACAATGTTGTTTATTATATTCCCCAAACTGTATTTCATATCCCATGGCTATACTGTGATCACTAATTTGTACTTTCTAATCCCTTCACCTTCTCCACCATTCCCACCCCCCTCCCATCTAGCAACCATCATCCCCCCCCCCCCCGTATCTCTGAGTCTATTTCTGTTTTGTTTGCTCATTTATTCTGTTCTTTAGATTCCACATATAAGTGAGATCATATGGTGTTTGTCTTTCTCAGTCTGACGTATTTCACTTCGCATAATATTCTCTAGATCCATCCACAATGAGGTACCACCTCACTCCTGTCAGAATGGCTATCATCAATAAACCAGCAAACAACAAGTGCTGGTGAGGCTGTGGAGAAAAGGGAACCCTGGTGCACTGTGGGTGGGACTGCAGATTGGTGCAGCCAGTGTGGAAACAGTATGGAGGTTCCTCAAAAAATTAAAAATAGAACTATAGTATTATGACCCAGCAATTCCACCCCTGGGTGTCTATTCTTTGAATTCATAATCTTAGTCATGCATTTTATAACTCTGGGACATTTGTTTGCTCTATTTTTATAGTTGTTGGTTCTCTGCTTACATTCTTCATCTTGCATTTAATTTTCCTGAACATATCATGCATAATAATGTTAAATTTTATGTTGAATAATTGTATTATCTTTATCTTTCTTCATTCTCTTTCTTCTATTCAGCTCTGTGTTCACATTTTTGGAGCAAGTTCTGTGTTTTTATAGGTCTAGTCATTTAGATGGAGAGATTGATACTGTTTATGAAAAAAATCATGTAGATAACTCAAAGCTCTGGCTTATGTTGCCCCATTGAGGATTTAATTTGGCTTCAGGCTGTCAGCTAGGCTGGAGGCAAAAGCAATCATAGATCAACTTAATTTAAATTAATTGTAAGTGGGCTTTGATTCCTGTGATGAGTGGTCTATTTCTTATGTATGCTTGCTCTTAATCTTTGCCAATGATGGTTTCTTCCAAAAATGAGCAGTTTTACCGCCCTCCCACCCCCCCCCCCCCCAACTTCCCACTACCTTCAGATGCAGCTGTTGTTTTTCCATTTCTCCTTCACTAAGACTTAAACATTTCACATTCATCATTTACTGGAAGGAAAAAGTGACACCAAATGGGACTCACAATTCTGGTTTTTCCAACTTTTCAGGACCTTAGCTGCCCAAGTCCTTACTAGCTTTTAGCAATCTAATGACTTCAAGATTAAGCATTTGTAAGCATCATAACATCAGGATTTTTCTCAGACATGTGGAGCTGGAAATACTTCACCCCATACTCACAATACAGAAGCCAGACAAACTTCACATTAATGACTTTTGTTGACCCCATCAGAGAACCTAGGTCACAGAGGACGGTGACTACAGGGAGAAACTCAGCTTTTGCTTACTTGTGGCAGATGTCACCTGATAGTACATAAGCCATGAATGTAATCTTCTTACAAGAAAGTTTTAGAAATTGCTAAAGTTTAAGTGTGATCTACTATGAGATTGTGAAGCTCCTGGTATCCACAATCATAGGGAAGTTCCCACCAGCTTACGTTTCTTTTAAAGCTATCCATCTAGCTCTCAGAAGAGTTAATTGAGCCTCCCTCACCCTACGTATGTGGTGCTGTCTGGTGAGATGAGGATTCTAATTTGTGACCGAATATCTGGATCCTTTTACAATTTGGTCTCACCTTGCTCAAGTGAGTAGGCCAACTTGCAGTTTAAATTCTGACTCTGTCTACCTGATGGACTGCATTCTTTGTATTGTCAGATTCACTACAAAACTTACTTTACTAGTTTACTTTGCAGACTCCCAAGACAAACTGAAGCATTGGCCCATGCCTTATGCCCCCACCTTTGCTGACCATGACTTATCACTCCAACCATTGGTCATATACAATGACTCTATTAGCTGACCATGAGTCAATTTAAACTCTCTGTTGTTCTTATCTCACAACACCACTTGATGCCCACTGAGTCAGCAGATCCCTGAAAATCAGTTGCCCCCACCAATCATAAAATGAATGATGTCAATTTATAGTCTCAGATTTATTCTGCTGGGGAAAATTCCCATTGCAGCTGTTGGAAGGCCAGGAAAGCCACCACGGACACTCTGCTTGGTCCCATTTTTCTTATATTCCCTAGGTAACTAAGGCTTTAATCTGCAAATGAAACACTCTTAAACTGTAGTTTGAAGACATTGGTGGATCACAATGGAAAAAAGGGGAGAGAGGCAAAAAAACAAAGAAAGAGAAAGGAAAGAAAGAAGGAAGGAAGGAAGGAAAGAAGGAAGGAAGGAAGGACGAGAGAAAGAAAGGAAGAAAGAAAGAAAAGGAAAGAGAAAAGGAAGAAAGTCATTCCTAGAAGAAGTGAAGGGAAGCTGGTGAGGGCTGCAGTCTCAACTCAGGTCCACATCTTGAGGCTTGAGATTATTCAAGATCACAACATCATAAAATGCTCCCCCATGACTATTCCCCTCTATCACCACATTAACACACCCCAAAGAGAATCTAATAGTGGAAAAGGGTTAGGAAAGCCATAAGAGAGGGACACTTTCAAGGAAGCAGTAAAATGAAGGGACCAAAACTAAATCAGGGAGACAAAAACAAAATACAGAGCCTGCTTGACTTATGATGGGATAACATCCTGATAAACTCATCAAAAGTTAAAAATATTATAAATTAAAAATGCATTTAATACACCTAACCAACAGAACATCAAAGCTTAGCCTAGCCTACCTTAAATGTGCTCAGAAGCCTTACATTAGTCTACTGATGGGCAAAATCATCTAACAAAAGCCTATTTTGTAATAAAGTGTTGAATATCTCATGTAATTTATGTAATTATGTCTTGCCACCTTCATGCTGGGCAATTATCTTGAGTTTCATCTCAAGTGTAATTGCCTCCCTCTTCTCACCAGAAGCAGGAGACACAGATGGGCATTTTGTAGACATGAAAGTATGTGAAACTACAAAACACAGTATTCAAAAAACATTGGCAACACAGTGCACTGTAGGGTATTGAGTGTTTACTGTTGTGATCACATAGCTGATGGAGCTGTGGCTCACTGCCACTGCCCAGTATCAGGACAGTTCATATCACTAGCCCAGGGAAAGATCAAAATTCAAAATTTGAAGTATAGTTTATACTGAATGCATATCACTTTCACACCATTAAATAAAAAATAATTTCTAACCATTGTAAGTCAGGAACCATATGTCTTACTATAGGAATTCGGGTCTCTGGTGGTCATAGCAACAACAAATTTAACTCTGGTAACCATAGTAACAACAAACTTTATACACAATCTGATTCTTGAATAAATTCACACAAACACTTTTTTGTCTTCTCTGAACAATAATGAAAAAAGGCTCTTATTATCTATTGTCTGATATACCATGTCCAACTTTCAACAAACAATTGTTAAGCAGGCCAAAGTGAAAAAAACAAAACAAAAAACAACACTTAAGAGACAAATCAATTATGGGAAACAAAATTTCAGTTATCAGAACAAGACAGGAATTTTAAATAACTATGATTAACATATTAAAAGCTCTAATGGAACATACAAGAACAGATAGATAATTCAGAAAATATATGGAAACTGTAAGAAAGAACCAAAAAGAATGAGAAAAAAAATAGTGTAACAGAATGAATACCTTTACTGGATTCATCAGTAGACTTGACAGAAAAGATGAAAGACACGGTGAACTCAAAAATATTTCAATAGAAATTACCCAAACTGAAAAGCAAAGGGAAAACATTGGGGGGGGGGAAGAGATTACCTAAGAGCTGTAGTAAATATCATGCTGTTTTAACATATACTGTGAGCAGAAGCACCTTTATATTTTTATAATACATATACCACACCACTTATCACTAAACTTATTGTCCTTTTCTGTTCATCTTGAAAATAATTAAATAGCACTCATGAGTGTTTATCACTACAATATACAATTGGCTTGAGATGAATTTCCCCTAAAATATTCTTATTATTTGATTTCTATTTATGCATATTATCATTAATGAGGCTAAATATGGGGAAGTAACTAGTTCCAGCATTAGATCTGAAGGTAGCATTGTATTATAGCTCAAAGTGTAAAGTAAATACATATAAATATTCTCAAAAAATAAATGATTATATAAATAAATACATGGGGGGTAAAGAGACATAAGTGTATTACAGAATAATTCCAAAAAAGTATATGTAGATACACTGCCCTCTTGGAGGTTGAGTTAACATTCCTACCTTTTAGTGTGGACTGGACACAATAACTCAATTCCAAATAACAGCTTATGGAAAGAAAAAAAAATACTAACTCCACAGTCGAGATACTAGGAAAATACCACTTTAATCAAGTAATGAATTTATTACCATTGATAAATCATTTTAGTATTGTATACACCATTAGGATATGATAAGAAGGACTCTTCACTTCTGCAGTATTCTTCTCTGAAACCTATTAACTCCAGTCATGAGAAAAGTATCAGCCAAACCTAACTTGAGGGACATTCTAAAAAATATAAGGCCAGAACACTTTAAGATACCAAGGTCATGGGAAATAAGAGAAGACTGAGAAACATTTACAAACTAGAACAAACTAGAGAGACTTGACAACGAAATGGGTGTGCTATCCTGGATTGGATCTTGGGGCAGAAAAACACATTAGTAGAAAATGTGAAATTCAAATAAAGTGTGGGGTTTACTTACTAGTTTCTTAGTTTTCACAAGTATATATGAAAATATAAAATACAACAAGAGGAGAAACTGAGTAAGTAGTGTCCTAGCCTGAATGTATCCCCTAAAAATTCATCTGTTGAAGTCTTACCCCCCAAAGGTGATTGTATTAGGAGGTGCAGCCTTGGGGAGGTGCTTAAATCAGGAGAGTGTAGATCTTGTGAGTGAGATTAATGCTTTTGTAAAAGGAACCCCACAGAGCACCCTATCTCTTTCCATCTTCACAGGGAGAAGGCACCAAATATAAACCAGGAAGCAGGCCTTCACCAGTCTCCACATTGAATCTGCCAGAACCATGAGCTTGGGCTTCTCAGTCTCCAGAGCTGTGAGAAATAAACTTCTGTTGTTTATAAAGTAAAATTTCTATTGTTTATTATAGCAGCCCAAGTGGAATAAGGCAAAGGCAACTCTCTGTTCTATCCTTTATACTTTTTTTTGTAGATCTAAATTTATTTTAAAATCAAGAGGTTATTAAAAACTGTCTGGATATTCTAATTGTTCTTATGGAATAACTGAATGAAACAACCTGAATTACCATTGCTTGTCTCGATCCCATACACAGAGGGTTTTTAATGCCAGCCTGAGTAGGTTGAATTTTACATTTGTGAGTATTCAAACGACTTTATATTTGTGAATATCCAAACAAATCATAGCAGTTTTTTTAAAATACTTTCCTTGCTGGAGTTTTGAATGAAAAAAACAACTTTAGAGACAAGGCATTAAGTTTTCAGGGTATTGCTATAGTCTGGTAATTCTAACTATGAATTAATAATGGGCTATAAAATGGTGGCAGTGATGTAAATGGAAAAGTGTAGGCTTTGAAGGAAGTTGAGGAGGAGGAAGAACTACAAGGACTTTGTGACGTATTGTAATCTTCTTATAACTAGCATTATCTGATAATTAATATAAGTCTTTATTTCTTAATAATTAACATAATAATTATATAATTTTTAGCAGAATAATTAGCAGAAAACAGGGCTTTCTGATCATTTCAGTTAATTTATTACTATGGGGCAGATGGATTTACTACATTAAACATATTTTTGCCTTAGATTATATTATTTAAATGCCACCTAAAGCAAATGACATTAATCAAAACATTGCATTTATGCTAAATAATAAAAGAAGAATATTATTATCATAGAGCTGTGCACTAAAATCAAATGTTATCCCACATAAAGTAGAGGTCAAGTACCTCTTTTGGTAGTTGTTGTTGTTGGTGGTGATGGTATGGTTCTTTGGGAATTATTTTCTTAGTAACAATATTTATTTTCTCTTTCTTTTTCTTTTATATAATACTGAAATTATTAATTACAATTATATGATATTCCCACTCGTTGTTTTAGAATAATAAGACCATTGATTTCAAGTCATTCATTATCTGCAGTTGAGACAAGAAAAGCATACAAGGTGAAAGCTGAACTCATATATTTTTTGAAATTAGTAATGGAATGAATGAATGCTGAGAGACTTAAAATTAGAAAACAATTCTTGTTAAATAGAGGTGAAAATGAGTTTTCTCTAAGAGCAGTTAATTAAAATTCCAAAGACATAGAGTGCAGTTAAAATCATATGATGATTTTGAATACCTTCATTTTTTACCTGTATTTTCCTCATTAAGAGTTGATAAAGACAAGTAAAAGTTATAAAAGACAACAAAAAATTTAGAAAAAAACCAAAAACAAACTGAAGATATTTTAATACAGTTTTCCTTCAATATCATCATGGTACTTCTTACTGGACAATGGGTTTTAACACTATTTATGTATCTGTTCATTGCATGTTTTGCTTGTTTTTTCATTATTAAAGGAATAAATAAATAGGCAGATATCCTTAAGCATATTTCCCAAGATTATTACCCATATATTTAATATTATAATATATGCTGTGTTTGAAAGCAATGGTTCAATCCCTACATTATAGCAATTTTAAAACTGATTTATTTCCTTACAAAAGGGTTAACTTGCATACAGTACATCTGCTTGATGTATCTATTATGATAGCACACCTGGGAAAAAGCACTACATCTTCAATGGTAAGGAATTTCTTAAAGCTTTATAGTTTGTTTTCTCAAGACATTTCCACAAAGATGTTCAGAAGAAAAAAAAAAGATAAAAACCCATGTGCCTATTAGGACACAATAAAAACCACTTTATTCTCAAAAAACTGAAGAGTGTGAAGTGGGAGATTTGGGTTTTAAATTAGTCTTAGCTTTCCTGGAATAAATTGGGACATTTTCTTTAATATATTAATTCTTAGGCTATCTTGGAAACTGGAGCCACTGCCATAAAAAAAAAAAGGATTATGGCCAGGGACATATATTTTTGTCTTTTCAAAAAATGAATGCTCAGGTACTGACATTTTGGAAATGCCTTTCCAAAGCGAATTAACTAAATGTTTTTCCAGACATAGTTCTTAGAAATGACAGCAATGCTCTTTAGTTATTTAGGTTAATAGCAGTTATATGTTTGCTGCAAGGTTCCTTTTAGGACAAATAAAATATCTAGTTCCATAGGTCTTCAAAAGCAACTGTTTCCATAGATTTAGAGATAGACTACCTGGTGTGTGTGTGTGTGTGTGTAAAACATCAGCTTAAAAAGAAACATCCATAGATTCTTCGTAAATAATTGTTTCAAAAATACTGGAGAAATAAAGACAAATACTATTTTATTCATTTCTAATATGTAATAGATATAATATGTAATAGATATAAGAAACAATAAACTCAAAAGTGCTCTACAAGTTCATCTGACATTCATTCTCCATACTGAAATAAATTCTGTAAAGTAAGATTGTCTTAGATTTTTGGACTGCTGTAACAAAATACTACAGACTGGGTGGGTTATCAACAACAGGAATTTATTTCTCACAGTTCTGGAAGCTGGAAGTCCGAGGTACAGGTGCCAGCATGGTTGGGTCCTGGTGAGAGCCTTCTTCCTGGTTGCAGGCTGACAACTTGTCGTTGTGCCTTCATATGGCAGGAAGAGAGGAAGCAAACTGTCTTCTCATTCTTCTAAGGGCACTAATCCCATTCACCTTCAAGACCTCTTTTAATCCTAATTACTTCTCAAAGGCCTTACCTCCTAATACCATCAGTAGAGTTTCAACATATGAATTTTGGGGAGACCTAAAGATTCAGTCCATCAGAATTTTTGAAATTAAATTTTACCAAAATATCATCTATCATTTTACACATGATTTAAATTTTCAATGATGATGGTGACATTAAAGATGGATAATAAGATCATTTTCTGTTTGTAATTACATGTAAATTACAAGTCACGGTAGAAGACTGACATTAAGCTGTCTGCACCACTGATACCTACATTCTTGTGGACAATTCTCATTCCCTTAACTTTGCATTTTGCTTGAGTAAGAGCTAATAATGGAACTGATCACTGCTACATATTCAGTCACATTCTCATACGACAATTTGCATGAATGTATTTTGAAAAATAAGAAAATGTTTTGAGAGACACATCTCAAACTTAACACACATTGTAGCTATAAATGCCCAAGATGGTTTCCAATTATTTCCACGTGAGAAAGAGTGAAAAGCTCATTTGCATAACTAACAGTCTGATAGCTATTACACAAGCAGGAAAGAAGTTTATTTTTTTATATATTATATGTATTTTTCATATATAAATTTTTTCGTAAATCATAATGTTAGTTCAAATAATCAGAAAATACATCTTCTATAATAAAGGGATTCATAAAAGCAATTATCTGTATTATTTTAATAGAAAAAAAATCTTGATGTTTTAGAAAAAAATAAGTGCTAATTGTTTATATAATTGTCCATAAATATAGAGACTATATTCATCATGTTTTGTTGGAAAGGCATGCATGATATTTGGAATTACACATATATTCATTCAAGTACCTGCTCTCTTTTATTAATGACACTGGGGATGTTACTATTTCTTTTAATTTTTAAAAATTTTTCAAGTACAGTTGACATACAATATTATATTAGTTTCAGGTGTAGTGATTAGACATTTTTGTAACGGATTAGTCTGGTACCCATTTGATATCATACATAGTTATTACCATATTATTAACTCCATTCCCTATGTTATACTTTACATCTGCATGACTATTTGCAACTACCAATTTGTACTTATTAATCCCTTCCCCTTTTCCACCCACCACCCCCAAAACCTCTTTCTACCTGGCAACCATCGGAATGTTCTCTATGTATATGAGTTTGTTTCTGTTTTGTTTTTTCATTTGCTTTTTGGATTCCACATGTAAATGAAATCATATGGCATTTCCCAGTTTCTGCCTGACTTATTTCACTCAGCATAATACCCTCCAGGTCCATCCATGTTGTTGCAGATGGCAAGATTTCATTCTTTTTATGGCTGAGTAATATCCCATTGTATGTATGCACCGCTTTGTCTTTATCCATTCATCTATTGATGGGCACTTAAGTTGCTTCCATATCTTGGCTATTGTAAATAATACTGCAATAAACATATGGATTCACATGTCTTTTTGAATTAGTGTGTTGGGTTTCTTTGGATAAATACCCAGAAGCGGGATTACTGTGTTCTTCTCTGTCTCTTGTCATAGCCTTGTTTTAAAGTCTATTTTGTCTGGTATAGGTATTACCACCACAACTTTCTCGTTTGTTTTTTCCATGAAATATCTTTTTCTATCCCTTTTCCTTCAGTCTGTGAGAGTTCTTCTGTTTGTTTGTTTTGTTTGTTTTTATCTGAGGCAAGTCTCTTTTAGGCAGCATATATAAGGGTCTCGTTTTCTTATCCATTCAGCTACTCTATGTAGTTATGAACTCCATTAGCTTTTTTTTTCTGGGAAATTCTTTACCTCTTCTTCAATTCTAAATGATAGCTTTGCTAGGTAGAGTAATCTTGGTTGTAGGTCCTTGTTTTTCATCACTTTGAATATTTCCTGCCAATCCCTTCTGGCCTGGAAAGTTTCTGTTGAGCTTAAGGGAGCTCCTTTGTAGGTCACTAACTGCTTTTCTCTTGCTGCTTTTAAGATTCTCTCTTGTCTTTAACCTTTGACATTTTAATTATGATGTGTCTTGGTTTGGGCCTCTTTGGGTTCATCTTGTTTGGGACTCTGTGCTTACTGGGCTTGTATGTCTATTCCCTTCACCATGTTAGGGAAGTTTTCCCTCATATTTCTTCAAATAGGCTTTTAATTCCTTGCTCTCTCTACTCTCTTCTTGGTACCCCCCATGATGTGAACATTGGTATGTGCTTCATGTTGTCCCAGAGGCCCCTTTCTGTCCTCAATTTTTGGGGTTCATTTTTCTATTTGCTGGTCTGATTTGGTGTTTTCTGCTACCTTATCTTCCAAATCACTGATTTGAATCTTTGCTTTATCTAATCTACTATTTATTCCCTCTAATATATTTTTAATTTCAATTATTGTATTCTTCATTTTTGACTGCTTCCTTGGAGATGCTACTTTTAAAAGTGACTGTTTCATAGTCTCTTCAAAATTTATTGATTCTAAAATGTAAATAATTATTGATAGGTTTGTTGGAAGGAATACATGAGGAATTTATTTGTGTGTGCCAGAAGAAACTGTGTTTCTAATGCTGTTTCCTAATATGTGATTGTTATTAAGTGCATTATTTCATGTAAAGAGTTTGATTGTTCAATGAATGTCAGATATTATTATTAACATATTTAAAGGTCTAAAACCATGCTTAGCATAATTGATGCTTAATGCATGTTAATCATTTTTTTCTTAATCAATAAGATATATTTCCTCAGAGTTTTAAAATTTGGAAAATAATAATTAAATATGTAGTAATTCACTAAACTACTGTCTGTGTCTATGAGTTTCTGTTTCTTTGTCTTGTTCCTTTGTTGCCTTTAGTTTTATATACCACAGTCAATGAAGTCATATGGTTCTTGACTTTTTCTGACTTACTTTGTTTAGTATAATAATCTTAAGATCCTATGTAACTTTACTAACCATTGTCACCCCAATAAATTTTAATTTTAAAAAAGCTAAAAAAATATGTAGTAATTCTTGGTAATATAATTTTCAAATATCTGGAACTGATATTGTTTACCTCAATAAGATAATTTAGATATATAAACTCCAGAATTTGGTTAGTAAAGTAAAATGGATTTCAAAAAGTTAATGAAGAAAAAAAAATAAGAAAGCCAGAAAGCAATAAGTATGAAAAAAAGAATGAGAGAGGAAAGGGAGGGAAGGGGGAAGAAAAGAAGGAAGGAAGGAAAGAAAGAAGGAAGGAAGGAAAGAAGGAAGGAAGGAAGCTAGCTTTGTACTATGGATTTTTTTTTCTTCCACGCACAATCAGCATTTGAACGGTCAGAGCCATTTCAAGCTTGAAATGTGTTGTGAAACTACAGGAATCCACATGGGATTTAAAATGAAAGCACTATGTTGAAGTCAATGGGAATTGGTGGAAATGACTTATTAAAGGCTACAAACTAATCTGAGACTTTAGTGCCCAAAAGTTTTAAAACATCACCTAGCTCTACTTCAAATAATTTTAAATATTATACAGCATAGCATATAGAAGACATGGGCATCTTTGATTTTGTGTAATAAACTTAGAATAGGTCATCCTTAAATGTTTATTCTGAGAAAGAAATAACTGGTTATAAAATATCTACTCAGCTAAATTGATACTATGTTGATATTAAATATAGTAACAATTAGAATGATTCACTATTTTGCTGCTTCTAGGACATGTGATAGAGTTCAAAAGTTTGCGTATGTTTCCCTTCTACTCCCTCAGTAATTTCCCGATCCCAGCTTCTCTTACACTGAGCATCCCTTAATATCTTGAATTTGTTCAAAGATTTATATTACTGATTACATTGGTAACAACTATGAAAGTAAATTGTTAGTTATGAAAATAGAATTCTTCCCATTATTTAATTTGTATACAAGGATATTTCTCTCAATCTCTCCCTCTCTCTCTCCCTCTCTCTCTCTCTCTCTCTCTCTCTCTCTCTCTCTCTCTCTCTCTCTCTCTGTATTAATAATTCAGATGGGAAATAACCTAAAGATATTGAATTGTTCTAAGTGCATCTGATGTCTTCTCATTGCCATCTATTTTATCAAGAAAAGAGGTAGCCTGTCTTGCTTTTTTTGGGTGAAATTTATGCCATCCACTGAAAATTATGTGAACTGGGGAGTGACTTTAAGTGTTTATTCAAGAATTCTCTATAATTTATTTTAATATAAAATTCTGGAATTTAAAAATAAACCAAAAGATCTCAAAAATATAGTTTTGAAAAGTATGAAATAAACACACATATAACTAAATATAAATATAAGTGTATATATGTGTATATATGTAACTATATATATATATTATTTAGACAATAGAGTAGTTTGATACACAGCTAATTAGATTTTTTATAATGAAAAGGAAACAGATGTGCTGTCTTTTTTGGCCTTTGAAGCATTATCTTGAAATGTTATATAGAAAGATTGTATGTGTGCACATGCTCACTTATTCCTAGTATATTTGTATTCTATGTAAATTGAAACAACGGCAAAAAATATTTTTAAAAATTCACATAACTTTGACAGACTACCACTGTTCATAGTCTGAATTCAAATAAATCCATTGCTGAAATTTAAATTGAAATAAAAGAGCCATGGTTTTCTTTTAAACACAGTTATCATGAATGTTTACAAGTTTTCAGAACAAACTCAGTCAATGCAAACACATACTATTGCTATTATTGTGTGAATAAATATAAAACTATAAATAAAAAATATTGGGCTTTAAACTGATATTCTATTTTTTCGTAAAATGCATACACAATTCATTCAATATATATGCTCTTAAGATACACAGTTTTCTAGAATCATAGCTAATTAGACATTGCCTTCGATGATGAAGTAAATCAACCTATATCATTTTTAAAATGAACAACAGAGATAGAAATCTACTTCGAAGATGAAGCAATTTAAGATTTGAAAATTGTATATCTCAACTTTACTTAATTTATATCAGCTACCGCTTACTACATCTGAAACACTTTTACACTATTAGTAACATTTGCTTATCTGATTAACTCACTTCATAAAATTTATAATATTTAATTAACAAAATAGTTTGTAAAATTGTTGCCTCAAATCATTTATAATCATTTTGCACACTACAAAATATTGATTAATAGGAACGTTTTTTTAAATGTTGTTATAAATTTTCCAACATGTGAAATTTTTTAATCATTTGATTTACTTATTTATTATTACATAATTTAATTCAGCCTCTGTATTAGAGTTCTTTAGAGATACAGAATCAATAGGATGTATAAGTAGTTAGCTCCCATGATTGTGCAGGCTTAACAAGTCCAAAATCTGATGGGATTGGCTGGCAGGCTAGAGACTCTGGAAACTGTTACAGTTTGAGTTCGAATGCAGTCTGCTGGAGAACCAGGAAGTGTGAATGCTGCAGATGGAGTCTGAAGGCAAACTATGCAGAATTTCCTCTTGCTTGGGGGAGATCATCCTTTTGTTCTATTTAGGCCTTCAACTGTTTGGATGAGGTCCACCCACATTTAGAAAACAATCTGTTTTAATCAAAGTGTACCAATTTAAATATAAATCTCATCCAAAAACACCCTAACATAAACATCCAGAATAATGTTTGACCAAATACCTGAGCACTGTGGTCCAGATAAATTGACACATAAAATTAACCATCCAAAATCCACCCCTTGTTTTGGTAACTAGCCATATGGTCATAGCTGGTATTCATATCTTCCTGTACCCATTCCATATATTCTTTGTCTTCAGCAAGCACCTTAGTTAGTTTTGGTTCTTTACTTGGTGAAGTGAACACATCTTTATTCCTGAAGGATCTGGACTATTAGTAGTCTTGCCTGGTTTGGGTTGTCATTGTTTTCCATTGACTTTAATCATAGAGCATGGTAATACTAAGAGATTTCCTTGGGAATATCCTATATCAGATATACTCTTCCTTTTTTCCACTGTGGAGTAGCAGTCCAATTTCTCATTGGTAGTCAGGATCAATCACCCCAGCCAGCATGGCAACTCCCTTCTTTGCCTATTGATTTAGCACCATGAGGAGCCCAAAGTGGCCAGGTGAGGTCTTCACTTCTAATTCAATTGAATCATTATTGATTTGTGTCTGTTGGTGTAAGCATTCCTCCCTTTGGAACTAAGACTTTTAGGCCAATAGAGCATAAGGACTGGGGAAAGATAGCAAATATTTTGCTATGGGTAAAGTGACATTTTGCTATTATCAGGAGTAAAAATGTGTGGTGTTACTCCCATGTCCACTTGATTTTCAGACCTGTGAATCCTAGCTTCTGCTGAAATGGCTAGGATGCCATGAGTCATACCCATGATCTCTTTATCAAATGATTTTCCAGCTGTACTATTGGTATACTTCCCAGAGCATGCTTCCTTGTTTTTTGCAATATGGATAGGCTGAGAATTTCCCAAAACTTTAAATTCTGGTTCCCTTTTTTCTTAATATCTTCTTAAATTTATCTCTTTCCTCTCACATTTTACTACAATCAGTAAAAAGAAACCAAACACAACTTCCTGTGTTTTTCATACTACATGAATTCAAACTGTTGTAGTACCTAACACATAACATCTAATAATATGAATACAATTCAGATTCTATGATTGATTTGAATACAACTCAGATTATATGAGAAATGAAATTTGATGAATTGCAATTATTATAGATGTCACAATTTTAAGAAAATCCTTATGAATTCTTTTAAAACTGGTGCATCCATAGAAAGTAATGATCACTCTTGCCACAAATCATGTCCAATTTAGAATAATTACATGACTTAATTGTTGTTGGATGCAGTTGGGTAAGAATGTGTATTTTATATATTACAAATAAATATATTCATATAAAGTATCTTTGGGGATTAGGAAGCAATGTAATTTTCTATGCTGAATATAGTTATTTTATTTTCTGTTCTTAAAAGTAGATACAAAACTAACATTTAACTCACACTAGCATTTAACTCACACCAAGCCTCTTTTATCTTCCATAAGTGCCTGGTGTTAAAATAGGCTTTTTTTGTTTAACCTGGTTTGTGTGCTGAGTGAAGCTAATCATGGCTAGCATCAGTAGATGTCAACCTAAAAGCCATTTAGCAACACAGACTATAAGCACTTTTGTTGCAGTTGCCAATATGTAAAACTTCTGCCTGTGGATTAGAAGAATTAATATTGTTAAAATGTTTATACTACCCAAAGTAATCTGTAGATTCAAGCAATCCCTGTCAAAACGCCAATGACATTTTTCATAGAAATAGACAAAAAATTCCTAAAATTAGCATGGAACCACACTATACCCAAATAACTAAAGCAATCTTGAAAAAAAGAACAAAACGGGCTGGCCAAGTGGTTCAGTTGGTTATGAGCTTACTCAAGAGTGTGAGCTCTGAGCAACAGGGTCTCCGGTTCAATTCCCACATGGGCCAGTGAGCTGCACCCGAGCTGAGATGCCACTGAGCTGCCAACAGGTGGCAGGATGGCTCAGCTGGTGAGAGAGCACGTGCTCCTAAGAACAAGGTTGCCTGTTCAAAGATGGTGGGCTACACCCGCCCACAACTAAAGACTGAACTCAGCACTTTGAGCTGAGCTGCTGCCTGGGTGGCTCAGGGGATACAGCGCACGCTCTTGACAACAAGGTGCCGATTCAACTCCTCCATGAGATAGTGGCTACGCCCACCTGCAACTAATACTGAACTCGGCACCTTGAGCTGAGCAGCGTGACTGGACTTGAAGCTGAGCTTGCTGCACACTCCACAATTAAGACTGAGGGACAACAACTTGGCTTTCCCCTCCCCCAATTCCCCAATAAAATCTTTAAAAATGAAAAAAGAAAAAAAAGAGCAAAACTAGAGATGTACACTTCCTGATTTTAAACTATATAAAAAAAACTATAGTCATGAAAACAGTATGGTATTGGTGTATAAACAGATACAAAGATCAATAGCACAGAATAGAGACCCTAGAAATAAACTTACCTATAGACAAAGTCAACCAATTTACAACAAAGAAACCAAGAATATACAATGGGATAGGACAGCCTCTTCAATAAATTGTGCTATGAAAACTGGTTAGCCGTATGCAAAAAATTGAAGGTGGACCATTATTTTACACTATACACAAAAGTGAAATCAAAATGGATTAAAGACTTGAATATAGACCTGAAACCATAAAACACTTGGAAGAAGAAATGAGGCAAGCTCCTTGACATGGGTCTTAGCAATGATTTTTTGGGGGATTAGACACCAAAAGCAATAAAAGCAAAAATAAACAACTGGGACTACATCAAACATTTCCTGTGCAGCAAAGGAAAACATCAACAAAATAAAAATGTAACCTACGGAATGGAAGGAAATATTCACAAAACATATATCTAACAAAAGATGAATATCCAAAATATATAAAGAACTCATACAACTCAACTGAAAACAAACAAAAAACAATTCTGTTAATTGGACAGAGGAACTGAGTAGACACTTTTCCAAAGAAGACATACAAATGGTCAACAGTGACACAAAAAGGTGCTCAATATCATTAATCATCAGAGACATGCAAGTCAAAACCATACATATAACCTCATACTTGTTAGAATGGCTATTATCAAGAGGGCAAAAATAACAAGTGTTGACAAGGTTGTGGAGAAAAGGGAACCTTTGAGCACTGTTGGTGGAATATGCAGTAAAAACAAGTTATGAATGTGCTGTGTATTTCAAACCATTGACATGGGTTTCATAGAAATGGTGACTTCCAAGGAAACTAGTAGCACAATATCATCTCCTGATTTGTTTCCCTTTAAAATTCATTTGTTGAAGCCCTAACCCTCAGTACTTCAGAATTTGACTGCATTTGGAGGTCAACCTTTTACAAAAATTTGTAAGTACAATGAGGTAATTAGTGTGGGCACTAATCCAATCTGAGTAGTATTCTTACAAGAAAGGACTTCTGGAGGTTCCCATCAAGGTGGCAAAGTAGGTAAACTCTGTGCTTACTTTCTTTCATGACCACATCAAAATTACAACTTAACTACAACACAACAGTCATTAAGAATCACCTGAAACCTTGCTTAACCAAAGCCCTACAACTAAGGAAATACAGAAGAACCACCTCGAGACTGGTAAAAGTGGCAGAGACTCAGAAAGGGCCAGTCCCATGCCCACGTGTGAATCTTTACTGGAAAATTGGGAGGGCTATCTTGGCTGTGGAGGTCTCTCCCAAAAAAGCAAGGTGTCCCAACACCACACCATTCTCCTCATAACAGGGTTCCAGTGCCAGGGAGAAAAGTCCCCATAATTTCTGACTATGAAAACCAGCTACATTGTGGCTGAGTGAGGTGGAGGGTGGCAGGAGACCCAGGTCCCTTTTACAAGAACCACACAAAGACTTACTCACTGAAAGAATCATTGGCTCTAAGCTCTAGCACTGGGGCAGCAAACAGAGATGCAACAGGGACATACAGGGGAGAACTGAGTTGTCTGGCTTCAGGAAAAAAACTGTAGGGACAGCTTTCTCCCAGATGGAGGAGCTGGCAGAAGCCAGTTTCTTTGTTGAGCCCTCCCTCCCCTGGCATGCAGAGGCAGGCAACCGTCTTATCTGAGTCTGCAACAATCTGGCTCAAGAGTTCATTCCCCACACCCTGGTGATTCTGAGACAGAGCCTTGCCCAACTTTCGCGCACCCACAAGCCACTTCCAATGGCTTTTTCCTACATATCTCTTGCCTTGGCTCATGCTGCAGACTTACCTATGGTTTCTCAAAGGTTCGCAGAGCCCAGACAAACAGCATCTGCTTAAGCATGTCCTGTACCTCTGGCTGAGTAGCCCTAAGTTGGCACTAGGGACAGCTGGCCTTGGTTCATGGCTTGACCTCTCCAGGTACTTGCAACCACAACGTGGGTGGTAACCATCTGTGGATTGCTTTATGGGTTCTGCCAGCTGGACCCAGGTAAGGAACGGGCTATAGCTGAACTTGACCTGCAGTGGGTTCCTTTCCTGGTGGCCCTGGGGCTGGCATGCCCAGTGACCATCTTCAAAATGAGCTGAAGTATCACCTAACAGCCCCCAAGAATGACACACACAAAGGACAGATTGGTCAGGCACCAGAGCCGTGCTGAGGCAGAGTCTGCTCTGTAGGGTCAGCCCCTGTACCACAACTCCTCCATTGTAGTTATGGTCAGGCCTCACAACCAATCACCCTGAGGGTCAATACCTCCCATTGACATGCAAAATAGCAACCATGGCTCAACTACAAGAGGAGGGCACACACCCTCACACAAGGGACACACCTGGAGAGTGTGGCTCAGGTTACCAGGAAGACTGTGCCACTGAGCCCCACAGTGCACCTACTACATAAGGCCACTCTACTATGACTGGGAGACATAACAGCCCTACCTAATACATAGAAACAAATACAGGAAGGCAGCCAAAATGGGGAAACAAAGAAAGATGTCCCAAATAAAAGAACAGAACAAAGCTCCAGAAAGAAAAACTAAAAAAACTGAAGACAAGTAATCCACCAGACGCAGAACTCAAAACACTGGTTGTAAGGATGCTCAATGATCTCATGGAGAACTTCCACAAGAAATAGGAAACATAAAAGTGGAGATAGAAAACATAAAAAAGAACCAGTCATAAAAAATACAATAATGGAAATGAGGAATACGTTACAGGGAATCAACAGTAGATTAGATAAAGCAGAGGATCAAATCAGCAATTTAGAAGATAAGGAAGCATAAAACAACCAATAAACTATAAAAGAAAAAATGAGATGATGAAACTCTACCAGCTATAAGAAAAAAATGTGCCTATCTAATTCAAACTACATAGCAATGGAATAATGACTACTACCATGGATTAGAAAGCAATTCAACAAAGACTATATACAAATTAAGGAGGTGCTAATTATACAATTTTGGTATCTAATTAATCAAAAGATTTTGACGTTGAAGGGCTAGGGCAAAAATAATGTGAAAATTAGGAGATTTAAAGACAAGTTATGGTTCTCATTCATACCATAATCGAAATTTTAGATTTGGGAAGAAAAATGGCCATGTGTAATTGAATAGTTGGATTATTCATTGTTGGATTAATTAAATGGTGAGGATGAAAAAGGTTTAGCATTCTGATAACTTCCTGGCAAGAGAAAAAGACATCTCACAAAGACTTGAAATAATGTTTGGCAAAATGCAGAGGGTGCCAAAAGAATGTATACACATTTTTAGAACGAAAAAACTGTATTAAAATTGTAATACATTGAGTGATGCTAGCATTCATTTGATTAACACCATCTTTCAAACGAACGTCATACTACATGCTGCTACCATAATTCAATTCAACTTCGAAAAGTAATACATAAGTAACATCTCTTAAAATTTGTACATTTTTTGGCACTCCTGGTATATTTAGTCTAATGAAATTCCTTCAAATAATTTTTTAGTTATTATGAGAAAAAAATTGACAATACATAACACTTAATGGTAGAAAAACCATAGTACTTAAATAGATTATAAAATTGAGTTTTCCTCTGATTTCTTGGGAGAGCAGATAGAGATGCTTAAAATCGTGTCAACATCATGAAAAACAAAGGAAGACAGATCCACTGTCAGAGATGTGGGAGACTATGGAGACGTGAAAAGTAAGTGCAGTGCTGGTTTGCACCCTGGAACAGAAATCAAATGGAACAAAACTGGTGAAATCCAAGTAAACTCAGTAGTTTTGTGAATAACATTTTACTGATATTAACTTATTGGTTTTGAAAAATTCGCCATGGTTATATAAGATGATAATACTGTGGGAAGCTGGGTGAAGGGTACTTGGGAAATATCAGTGCTCTATTTTCATCTCTTTTTGAAGTTAAAAATCATTTCAATGTGAAAAGTTAAAAATAATTCTGATCAGAAAAGAACAATCACTTGACCGTTTGTGTGCTAGTCTATCTGGACTCTATATTCTGTTCCATTCCTTTAAATGCCTATTCTTTTTTAAATACCATACTCTCTTGAATACTGTAGCCAAATCAGGTATAAATCTTCAGCTTTGTTAATCCATTTCAAATCACTTTGTCTATTGTTTATGTCCTTTGTATTTCAATTGACTTTTAGAATTTACATGTCAATGTTGACAAAAACCAAACAAAAAAATCCCCAGAAAAACCTAAAGTGGGGTTTTGAGATGATTCTAAATTTGTTGATTAATTGGGAGAATTGATATCTTCAAAATGTCGATTCTTCCAAGATTCTTCCAATCCTTGAACATAACATGCCTCTTCTTTAATTTATCTCAAGAATGTTTCTAGTGTTCAGTGTACACATCTCAAATATATTGTCAGGAGCTCAGCTGAGCTGGAGAGAGAGCTGAGTTACCAGGTATCAGAATAGGCAATGAAAGCAACAAGCCAAAAACAAAAGTGATGGTCCAGCCTTTAATCACTTACTGCCATAGTATAAGCAAGGGTTTAAAGGCAGAGAAGGTGCCACCTACCTCCTGTTCCATCTCCCTTGTGGAACACTTAGGTGGGTCAGTGCATGAGAGGTGGGTGGTCATTACACTGTTGAGACATTCCTAAAAAAAATAAAACTCCTAAAATTTTATGAACTTGGAGACTGAGGGGAGGCAAGGGGAAAGAAGTAGAAGTGGAAAAGTACTGAGTACCGAGTGAGAATGGAGAAAAATGTCTTCCAGCTTCCCCTACGAATAAATGACCTCCAAATGGAGGCACCTGACTAAGAATGCAGATTGTATGAGAACGTGGCCAGCCAGGGGCGCTGGAGACATTGACCGTAACTCCGTTCGGTTCAGCGACTGCCATGTGCTGGCTGCGCACCAAGCCTGGTGTGGGGAAGTCAGCGCTTCCCCATGAGGCCTACCAGGTAAAGGCCTTATAATTGCCTATGATTGGGTCTGAATAACCCCACATATCATTTTTGGCCAGGAGCCCAATTCCTCACATGTATTATTAGATTTATCCCCAACTATTTCATGTGCTTGCATGCAATTTTAAATAGGTTTAATTATTTTGGCTGTTAATTGCTGATATATAAAAATACATTTTTTTGAATATTGTTTTTTTGTGTATATTTGAAAAGAATATGCATACTTTAGTCGATGTGTGTTGTGTTTTTAAATTTCACTACTGTGTGTCTGAGTTTTTTTAATATTGTTTTTTTTCACTATGTGAAGACAATAGGTAGAATGTTTTCATCTTTCTTAAACATGAGGAAATTTTTAATTATTATTTCTTTAAATATTTTTCTCCCCCATTTATTGCTTTTATTTTCTTTCATTTTATATTCTTACTATATGGATATGAACACATCTTCTTTTATGCTCACGTCTGTTTCTTACATTTTCTATATCTTTAATTTTTTTTCAAATAGATTAATGGAACATCAAGACCAAAAAGGACATAAAAACTATTGAAAATATGAACCACTTGAAAATACTGAGCATTAAAATTAATACAGTAAAACCTTGGATTGCGAGTAACTTAGTTTGTGATTGTTCTGCAAGACAAGCAAACATTTCTAATACATTTTAACATGGTAAACAAGCGATGTCTTGCAATGTGAGTAGTTTGTTTCTGTAAAATTATGCTCACAAACCAAGGTATTACTGTATTGCCAACATGAAAAAACAGTCACTGAACTAAATAGCAAAATGGATGCAAGGGACGCACACATGCATATTATTGAGTTTTAAAATCAGAGAAAGTTACCCTAATAACTAAATATTTAGTAATTGCCAAAGTAAAAACATAGAGTATTTCTATCTTTGTCTTGCTTGTTTGGGCTTGTTTGTTTGTTTTCTTTTACAATAACTGACATTATTGACCACTTCTTCCCACTTGAAATATTATTTTGGCCTAACTTTGTCAACATCATTAGCTTCCTACTGCCTTCTGGTCCAGAAATCTTATTCTCTTTAGAGACTTTGTACTCTACACAAATCTTAAAGATTGGTATTCCCTAGTTTTACATTCCCATTTGTTTGCTCTTCAACTTGAAAAACTTTTCTCTATCAATCTCTTTTACACATAGTTTTCTATTAGTATTCAGTTTGAGTTCAAGTGACCAAAACCAAAACAAAACAGAAATCTTATTTAGACCAGAAAGAAGCTAAAATTGTAATCAATATTAGAATGGTCTAGGAACACAGGCTGCACTATTTACGAAGTCATAATTCAGGAATGCTAGTGGAACAAGCTACATTTCTTGTTACTGCAACTTTTTTCTAAGCTAAAATGTTCTGCCTCTTCCAATACCAATCACAGACTGTCCTCACTAGTATTTCAGAAATTCCTAGTTGGCTTATCCCATACCATCCTGAGGAAGTCAAAATCCTTACTTGCTTTACACTTTGTAGGTCATGATTGTTGCAAGTGCCCATTTGTCACTATCAGCAGGTATGGAAGAATTAGGTGACACCCCAGTAGGTCTCATGGGTTTTACACTTACATTTTCCTGAACCATAGTGTAGCAGTGAACCTAGCTTCCCATGGTAATCAGAACTAACAATCTCTTGCAAGCAAAGTAACTGTTTGCCTGCTGTTCCATATATGGACCCTAAACTGACTGCCAGGTAGTAATAGCTACAACATCTGCTTGTGCCCCTAAAGGAAGCATTTTCATCAGCTCTCACTACTAATACCAAGACCCTGGACCACTGATCCAGCAAAACCTAAGGATTCAGGAATTTGAAATACAAATTCTCAAGTGCTTCACTAGAAGTGACTTTTAGAGAGACCAAACATACTTCTATCTTTTCATTCCATGTATTTGAACATGATATAGTAGTTGACTATTAGCTCTGTGCAGTTATTATACCCTCAAGAACATTACTCAAACCCATCAGGAAAATTTCTCTGAGCTAACGTCTTAGCTTAGTATTTCATAGTGCATTCCATTCTATTAGAATCACTGCTTCTGGATGAATAGAGTAGGAAAGCTTGATTCCATGATCAGGAGTCCACTGTTCCACCTTCTTTTGCAAAATAAGTCTTGTGGTTAGCGGGAATGCTTTTGGAGTTCTCATGATGGTAAGTCAGTCATTCCTTTTTGACAGCAGTCACGGTATCAGCAGTGAAGTAGCCGAGGAGAAAGACTGACTGGAGGTCACAGGAAAAATGATCTTTTCTACATGCATGAGAACATCTTTTTGATGATGCATTCTAGTGGAGAAAAATATGAATAATGAAGATCTGCCATTTTATTTATAGAGAGTTTTATCCAGAAGTTTTTTTTCCCAAAATGTTCTTGTATGCAGTCTTTGAAATTTGCTACTTCCAGGCCCTTGACCAACCAGGCAAGCCATTCCTCACACCAATAGTCTATGGATATTATTAATTAGGGCCATTTAAACCTTCATTAAAAAATGACTTCCACAGTGTTCTGCTCACATTTCTGCCATTGGATGGCTTGCCTTCACCAATAGCCTTCTGAGCCATACCTGAGTTGGTTCGTCATGTTGTAGCAGTTCATCTTCAATTTTCACTTAATACATCATTTAGGATCAACCCATATCTTAACCAAACTGAGTTCTTTATTTTCCTCTGGCAGATGGTTCTAGGAAAGATAACATGTCCTCAATTTTAAGCCCTAATGCAATTTGAGAAGAGGCATTGGTGCAACAGAGGTTATCTAAAATTCAAAAATTGTATAACACATGTTTGGGCCCCATCCCAAATGTACTATTGCTGGGGTATGATAGATAGATATTTCATTGATATGACTCTTTAACTTGGTATCTGATTCTATCCAGGCCACTGTAACAAAGTACCTAGACTACATAGTTATAAGAACTGAAATTTATTTCTCACAGTTCTAGAGGCTGGACAGCCCAGGATCAAGGTGCTCACAGATTCAGTGTCAGGTGAGTTCCAATTTCCTGGCTCATACCATCTTCTTCTTGAGTCCTTCATGGCAAAGTGGTGAGGGAGCTCTCTGGGATCACTTTTATAAGGGCACTAATCCCATTCATGAGGGCTCTCCCTCACAACCTAATCACCTCTCAAAGGCCCCACCTCCTATTACCATAACATTGGGCATTAGGATCTCAACATATGAATCTGGAAGGAACACAAACATTCCATCCACAACAGGAGTGTAGCAGCATCAACTTTAACTTCAAGCATAAATCCTGGCAGGGCCAAGATCACTGAAGCCGTAATAATTTGATGTGTTAGGTCTTTGCATTTACATGGTGTTTATCATCAACACTTTGGCCTTCATGTATCTTCCTAGGGCACACAGAATACTTACCACTTGCTACTTACCAGATCCTATTGCATAATAGAACAATGCCTTCAAATATACTGGATTAGCATGATGTTCTCAGGAATATTCAAGACTACCAAATTCCCTAAAGACTATATTTTTAGTGACAAGGAATGTTAACATAATCCTGAATAAGTCAGTGAATATATTTTGCTATCTGGCCCACATAAAAAAAATAATTGGTTTTGATCTCTTTGCTTATAAACACAGTAGAGAACATACTTCCCTGTTTATAATGTGGCATTGACACTTTCCCAGTACAGCAGCTGATTCTGGGTCTATCTT